>JAMOIN010001919.1:0-60677 GCA_024666655.1 Dascyllus trimaculatus
GTATCCCAATAGAGGTACTACCAGCAGAAGGATCTCCCACATGGCCAATCTTCACTGTAGCTGAAAGTTTTTGGATGCTGAAGATGACTTTACTACTAAACTGAATGCTCTACTGCAGGCTGAAGGAAAGTCTATGGATGATGTGCAGGCTTTATTCACTGGGTCACAGCCAGCCTCCTCCTCTACAGAGTCCATCCTTCGAGCAGTGGGCGACTTGTTGGACAAAACAACCAAACCGGCTACAGAGAGTGGAGGATATCGCCGTCTGCGAATATTTTCAGGTATCGTGCCTACTCCAGCAGGGGAGGAACAATTTGATCATTGGTTGGAGCAAGCATACCTGATGGTTGAAGAGAGTGATGGTTTCTCAAAAGATAAACGGAGGAGAATAATGGAGAGCTTAAAGGGGCCCGCTCTGGAGGTGATAAAAGCTGTGCGCTTGTCTGACCCTGAGGTTACTCCAGGAAAGTGCTTAGAAGCTCTTGAAAGTGCATTTGGACTAGCAGAGTCAGGAGATGACTTGTATTTCACTTTCAGACTACAGCAGCAACAGCCTGGGGAAAAGTTGTCTGATTTCTTGAGGCGGTTGGAGCGCTGCCTATCCAAAGTTGTACAAAGAGGTGGTCTCCCAGCCAGTGGTATGGACAGAGCCCGGATTGAACAACTACTCAAAGGTGCAGTAGATGCTGACCTGATGTTAATCCAGCTTCGACTGAGAGAAAGGAGGGCCAACCCTCCAACTTTCCTCGAACTACTGCGTGAAATTCGCACAGAGGAGGAATATGAAGCTTCCAGGGCAAAGCTCAACCAGTCAGTGCATACAGTCCATGCCAAGCTTCAAACTGAAAACAAAAGGTCAGAGATACAAACCCTGAGGGCTGAACTTAAGGAGGTAAAATCCATGTTTGCAGCACTCACCACGCATCCACAAGCCGCTGAGGATAGACCTGAAAAACTACCAGCCAACACGGAGACTAGTCTGGAACCTGAAGTAGTAGCCCTGAAGAAACAAGTCAAACAGTTACAACAAAAGGTAAACTCAAAGTTCACGCGCCAGGCCGACACCCCACCAGCCGTAATGGCGGTAAACACTTCCAACAGACCTACGGCTGGTCCAGGAGAATATATCTGCTACCGCTGTGGTGAAAGTGGACACATTGCAGGCAGATGCAAAAATCCTGAGAATCAAAACAAAGTGATCCAGAAACTTATTCAAGCTCTAAAAAAAGCGAAAACCAGCAACCCACAGTCTACTGAAGACGCTTTAGAAGAAACCGGTTGCACAGTCAGAAAGAGCGCTGTGAGCACGCTTGAGCCTTTAAGGGTACCAGATGGCTTAATTGGACCGCCATCGGTGGAGCCACTGAAAGTGAATGGGCATTTGTGTGATGCACTACTGGACAGCGGTTCAAGGGTTACTATAATCTTTGAATCCTGGTACGAGAGATATCTGGCAGATGTTCCTATTCATCCAGTAAGTCAGCTTGCCATTTGGGGTTTGAGTGACTCTAGTTACCCCTACCGTGGCTATGTGGTGGTTGATATGGAGTTTCCGAAGAAGGTGGCAGGAACACCAACCACCTTGTCAGTTCTAGCATTGATTTGTCCTGACCCACCAGGTCCTGATCAGACACCTGTGATTGTAGGGACCAACGCTAAAGCCAGCCTCTCAAAGCGGTTGGCTCACCTGCGTGATGATGCATCTGATTTGTGCGTGGCCAACACCCTCGGGATACATAGCATTCGCCCTGAAAAAGAGAGTGATAGGAACTATTCTGAGTTGCTGAAGGAGGAAGATGATGATGAAGTAGGGTGTGTGAAGTGGGAGGGCCCTGGTTCCCTGCTGCTCGCTGCAGGAAGCAGCTGTAAAGTCATCTGCAAAGCCACATTAAAGCAGTCACTTCCCAATGAAATCTTAATGATTGAAGCCTCTCCCATCAACCCTCTTCCTGCAGGTGTGCTGTTACAGCCTGTAGTGATGCCAAGCAATGCAGTGGACACTGACCAGTTCATAGTTCTTGTCCAGAATGAATCATTGAAAGATGCCACTATACCAGTCGGTACTGTTCTGGGTCGCCTGTGTATTGCAGATGTTGTTACAACAGTTCCAGAGCAGCAGCCAGACTCTGAGGTATTTGATGCCAGCCTCATCAACTTTGGTGAGTCACCTGTTCCTGAAGAGTGGAAAACCAGGCTTCGTCAGAAACTCTGTGAAAGAACAGATGTCTTCTCTCTACATGAACTGGATGTGGGACTGGCAAGAGGGGTGGAGCATACTATTCGTCTGTCAGATCCACGACCCTTTCGCGAGCGCTCCAGACGCATTGCTCCTGCAGATATTGATGATGTGCGGCGCCACATCCAGAAGTTGTTAGCCGCAGGCATCATCAAAGAGTCCAAAAGTCCATATGCGTCTCCAATAGTAATTGTCAGGAAGAAGAATGGAGAGATACGGATGTGCATCGACTACCGTACACTCAATAGCCGCACTATTCCTGATCAGTATACTACACCACGCATTGATGAGGCTCTGGACTGCCTCTCAGGCAGCCAGTGGTTTTCTGTCTTGGACTTAAGGAGCGGCTATTATCAAATAGCCATGAGTGAAGAGGACAAGGAGAAGACGGCGTTCATCTGCCCTTTAGGGTTCTACCAGTTTGAGCGAATGCCACAAGGCATCACAGGGGCACCAGCGACTTTCCAACGACTGATGGAAAAGGCAGTAGGAGACATGAACTTGCTCCAAGTTCTCGTTTATCTTGATGACCTGATTGTATTTGGAAAGACCCTGGATGAACATGAAGAGAGACTGTTGAAAGTTCTGGACAGACTCAAGGAAGTAGGGCTCAAAGTCTCGCTCGACAAATGCCAGTTCTGCCAAACAAAGGTTAAGTATGTGGGGCACATAGTGTCAGCAGAGGGTGTCGCAGCCGATCCGGCAAAGATTGAAGCCGTCACTACATGGCCCAAACCCACCAACCTTAAGACCTTGCGATCCTTCTTAGGATTTTGTGGGTATTATCGGCGGTTTATCCACAACTACTCATCCATCGTCCGTCCCCTGACTGACCTCACTAAAGGATATGCCCCCACCCAGTGTGGGAGGAAACGCAAAAAGGGACAAAGTGATGTCTACTTTGAAGAGAGAGACCCATTTGGATCCCGGTGGGACCAAGAGTGCACCGAGGCATTTGAGAAGGTAAAAAACTGCCTCACCAATGCCCCAGTTCTGGCATTTGCTGACCCCTGCAAACCATATGTGGTGCATGTGGATGCCAGCCTGTCTGGGCTTGGCAGCGTTCTTTATCAGGAACACAAAGAAGGACTGAGGCCAGTTGCATTCGCTAGTAGAAAACTAAGCCCTTCAGAAAGGAACTACCCCATTCATCAGTTGGAGTTCCTGTCTCTAAAGTGGGCTGTTGTAGAAAAATTCCACGACTATCTATATGGAGCCCGCTTTACGGTACGCACGGACAACAATCCCTTAACGTATGTCCTTACCACGGCGAAGCTTAACGCTACAGGACATCGTTGGCTGTCGGATTTGTCAGTGTATGACTTTGACATTATCTACCGACCTGGCAGGAACAATATTGATGCTGATCTGTTGTCAAGAATGGAGTCACGAGAAGAGATAAAGTGGCAGAGCATCTCTCAGGCTGGAGTTAAGTCGATATGCCAGCGAGTCGGGGTCCTTGGCTCTGCTGGAGAGTCGCCTAAGTATGCAGAACAGCTTGGAGCTCCTCCTGACTGTATTCCAGATGTATACGCATTTCCCACGCGCATGCAGCTTAACACCCTGGGACAAATGTCTGTGCAAGAACTGATGATGGCTCAAGGGCAAGATTCCCTAATAGGACCAACGATCCAGGCCCTAAAGTGTGGTCGTTGGCCAGATGACATAAAGTCCAATCCAGAGATGCTGCATATGAAAAGGGAGAGAGAAAAGTTGCTCATGAAAAACGGGTTACTTCACCGTGTGAGCACTAGGCATGCAGGAGAGAAAATCCACCAACTTGTGCTACCTGCTGAGTTCAAGGCAGTAGTACTGAAGGCTATGCATGATGACTTAGGTCATTTAGGAGTAGAAAGGACCACGGATATGATCAGAAGCCGGTTCTTTTGGCCCAAGATGGCCAACGATGTTGACCAACATATCAGAAACTGTGGAGAGTGCATTCTGAGGAAAGGTCCTTGCCAAAGAGCTGCCCCTCTACACCAAATAGTAAGCACTGGGCCGATGGACCTTGTCTGCATTGATTTCCTCTCCATGGAGCCTGATTCAAGAGGAATAAGTAATGTGTTAGTTGTTACCGACCATTTTACAAGGTACGCACAAGCTTTTCCTACTAAAAACCAAAAGGCCCTTACGGTTGCCAAGATATTGGTGGAGAAGTATTTCATTCATTACGGCTTACCAACACGGATCCATTCCGATCAAGGGAGAGACTTTGAGTCGCGGCTCATTAAAGAACTGCTGAGGATATTGGGAATACGAAAGTCACGTACTACTCCTTATCACCCGCAAGGTGACCCTCAGCCTGAACGTTTTAATCGGACTTTAATGTCTATGTTGGGCACCCTCAACCAAGAGAAGAAGAGACAATGGAGCCAGCATGTGGTACATCTTGTACATGCGTACAATAGTACCAAATGTGACTCTACAGGATACTCTCCATACTTCCTTATGTTCGGAAGAGAAGCTCGACTCCCAGTGGATGTGTGTTTTGGGACCTGCCCGGATGGAAAAGGAGAAAGTCAGCACTCCTCTTATGTCACGAGATTAAAGAAAGACCTGCAGAAGGCTTACCAGATGGCTGCTGAAGCTTCCAACAAAACTCACCTGCGCAACAAGAAGGCATATGACAAGAGACTAGGGTTTCAGAACCTAGAGCCAGGTGACAGAGTGTTGCTAAAAAATCTGGGACTCAAAGGGAAGCATAAGCTTGAAAACCGCTGGTGTGATGTTCCCTATGTCGTAGTGGAGAAGATGCCAAACTTGCCTGTTTACAAGTTGAAACCTCAGAGTGGCAGAGGTAAGCTGAAAACCTTGCACAGAGATAATATCTTGCCAATAGGAGAGTTTGTGCGAATCCCAGTACTGGATAATACTGATGTGCGGAGCAGGCGGGAACCGCAAGCATATGTGCACAGGAAGCATAAGAGAGACACAACCGACCACTCAGTGCAAATGGAGTGTGAAACATCAACAGAGACTTCTGACCTCGAGTATGACTACCCTCTTCGGCCCGATAGAACATATCTGGAGAAGATAATTCAAAGAAAGGATGAGACAAATACAGACAGGCCAGAACAGACGGGACCTGGAACTCTGCCCAATGATAGTTTCTCTGAGGGAGAGAACCCGCTTCAAGAAGATGATGATCCGGGTAGTGTTCCTGAAACTGATTCAGAGCCTGAGCCTATGTCAAGCGAAGATGACAGACAACAGCATAGCAGTCCTAGCAGAAGAGTGACCCCGCAACAGGCTAGGCCTAAAAGATCGATAAAACCAGTGGTGAAGCTTGTTTATGACGAGCCAGGAAAGGCTAGGGACCAACCTCTTACTATTATACACAGAGGTGTCACTATAAAGATTGGCAAAGGCTAGAGCTAGCTACTTGAAATACATTCTCTACCTTGCTCAGTTGATAACAAATTGTTCATTAAGTCTGTTGAGGACATCAGACGGTTAGAAGGGGGAGGATGTAGCCTGGTTAAAATATCACATGTAATAAAGTTGATGTTTAGAATAATTTAAGTAGAATAAATAAGGTTAAAATGTTATTTCATGAAAGATTTAAAACACAAACAAACTGCAATGGTATAAATTAGTTAAAAAGTACTGTGTTATATGTTGAATGTATAGTTATTTTATTTTGAATAAGAGTGTTTTATTTTGAAGGCAATGGTAGTAAGAGGAAGTGTTTTTGTTTACGAGGACGTCTGAGCTGAGGTGAATGTGTGTCGCTGGAGTAGCTGAGTCCCGACGTGGAAAGAGTTTGGGAAAAGTTTGTAAAGCTAAGTATGTAGTCGGTGTTTTGGACTGTCTGCCCGACCGTCTGTGCCTGGAAAGCATCTGCATATCTTCTGTGAGAGGCTGAAGACATTTCTACCCGAAGTGTGTTGAACGGTTTTTCATGGTATGTATTAGCTCATTAGCCATTAGTCGCCGCAGTGTTTGTTAGCATCACTAGCTAAGTGAATGAACGTTTAGCCTCAGTACAGCTAACTCAGCTTACTAACAAGGCTGTAATTCATGTTTCCGAAGAGGAGATTTGAAGAGACCCAGGAGGGATGTCGACTGTGTTGTGAGCTACCCAGAGGCTGCTCAGAGTATTTCGGACTGCACTACTCAGGACCCGCTATTGGGGACGACCTTGGCGCCCATCATCATCCTCATCTCGCCCTCGCCAGCTGGTTTGAGAGACTTTCTACCACCACACTGACTTCACGGTTGGAGTAAGGTACCATATTTATTTATTTTTTGCTCAGTTTGAGTGAAGCGGCCGTACAGTTTGGCCCCACCGTACACAAGCGTCGCATCAGGCCTGCAACGAAAGGAACTTTCATGTGATAGTTGCCGGCTAGTATGTGTGTGTGTTGGGTGAGTGTGGGCCCACTGAATTTCAGTTCAAAGTTTGGTGAGACTAGTTTGTGTTTCATTTAAAGCAGACTTTCTGCCGTTTACTTAATTGAACTGTTTCTCAGTAAATAATTGAGACTATTTTTCTTACCACTGATTCTAGTGTGATTTTTGGTTTTGGTTCTGTTTAATGTATTTGAGTATAAGACATAAAATTACTGTGGGTTAAAAGAGTGAGACATCAGGATTTACAATCTATTTGCAGTGAGTAAAAGACTCAAGACACATAAAATATTTGAAGGGTAGCAGAAAGGGAAGAATTACCTAAATATTATTTGTTGTACCTTAATATCGTTCAGTTAAAGAACTCAGGGCCTTTCTCTAATTACATTAGGGATTACTGGGCTACAATCAGTTGTTGAATGAGCAGAAGATCCAGTTGATGACTAGTTGAAGTCATTGATCAGGAGCAATGGGAACATCTTCTGCTTCAGTTCTGCTGATGTTCTTCTTTTCTCTGCTTTGTGTGGTTTGAAAGTGAAGATGTTTGTGTTTAGAAAACAGTGTGAAGACGTCACCTTGTCCTCTGAACACTGATGGACACTTTCCACTATCAATGACAGATGATCAATAATGAGATGATGTGAATGTAGAGTCCTGATTGAAATGTGTCCATGGTTCCAGAACATGAAGGTCTTCTAGAGTCTGGAGCCTCGTCTTGTCCTGGTTTCCTTCCTGTGTGTTTCTGTGACTCTGAGCAGGAAGTGAAATAAATGTCTGAGTGTTTTTCTGGTGTTTGTTGCTCAGCATCAGTTTGTATGGATGGAGCCGCTGGTGGAGCTGCAGAGTTTCAGAGCTGAAGTCACTCCGTGTTGATTGGAGCAGCAGCATGTTGTCATTAATATGAATGAGAGCTCTTCTTCTCTGGTTCTGTTGGACTGTTGGAAGCTGCTTCCTGTTGGCTTCAGCTGTTTGGAGTTTCCATTTGATCAACTTGTACATTGTGAAGCTTCTTCAGCTCTGAACACATGATGGACCTCTGGATGGTTTCAACAAGGAACTCTGTCTCCTCAACTCACTTCTTTTATTCTTTTATCAGATTGAAGCGCTGTGGTTTGTCAGAGATCAGCTGTGATTCTTTGGCCTCAGCTCTGAAGTCCAACCCCTCACATCTGGAACATCTGGACCTGAGTGAGAACGAGCTGCTGGATCCAGGAGTGAAACATCTGTGTGGTTTTGTGGAGAGTCCAGACTGCAGCCTGAAGACTCTGAGGTCAGTTCACTGACTGTCTGTTACTGTTGTAGATCTGATGTGTGTTTAATGACGACTGAAGCTCATCTATGTTCCAACAGAACTTCCATCATGAAGCTGTAAATCTGCTCTGGGCCACATTTTCTGTTTGTGTCCTAAATTGAGTTTGTTGAGACCAAAGTGGAGTGTTTGTATCAGGAAGTGTAGAAAATGTTCCTGTTGGTTGTTGAAGGAAATGAATGTTTGTAATTAGAGCTGAAGAGTCACATGTGGATCCAGAAGATCCTCTGAACTCAGATCAGTTAGAAGAGACTAAGTTTACTGAGAGAAGCAGAAATATTTCTTTGCTTTGTTCACTTCAATGTGATTTGACTGATCATGTCTGATCACTGATATTGATCCTAAACACACAAACACACTGACACATGCAGACAGATGAAGGCAGACCTGCAGGTGAAGAACACATCTGATGGATCATCACTGATCTGATCCACATCTTTTATTCTTATTCCAACTTTCTTTATTGAAATTTAAATGATTTGACACACAATATCATCAGATATAAATGCAATGACAGAGCGAGTAATTATAAATGAGTTGTATGTCAGCTTCCCTCCATCCCACCCCCGAACTTACCCTGATCCAGGTCCAAATACAAACGCTAGACAGGGATCCAGTCCCTGCCACTACACCAAAACCAAAACCCACATTCAAACACACACACATACACACGCACACGGGGAAAGGGGGAAGAAGAAAGAAAGAAAAAAAAAAAAAGTCTGAATAGTCTAGTTTGCCTCCGTATCAGGGAGCAAGATAATTGTGTCTACCAATGTTAGAAAGGGACTCCAAGTTTTCCTGAATTTACTGATAGAACCTTTAAGTGAGAATCGAAGTTTTTCCAGCTTCAGGCTATACAGAACTTCCTTCACCCAGTGGTCATGAGAGGGAGGATGGTTTGACTTCCATTTAAGTAAAATAAGTCTACGAGCCAACAAAGTAGTAAAAGCCAGGGCTTGTTTTAAAGAACCAGAAAGGTTTCCATCAGGAGGGATGCCAAATATAGCCGACAGTGGATTAGGGAGTATTGTCTGGCCATATGCCTGACTAAGTGTTTGAAAAACCTTTTCCCAGAATGCACCTAGTTTAGAGCAGGCCCAAAACATGTGGGCATGGTTGGCAGGTGACTGCCCACATCTATTACAAGCATCACTAACTGTTGAATAGATTTTAGATAATTTTGCATTTGTGTAATGTACTTTATAAAATATTTTACACTGGATTAGGGCATGGCGGGCACAAATTGAGGATGAGTGGACTAGTGTCAAGGCAGCACTCCATTGTTCCTCTGACACATTCATATTAAGTTCCCCTTCCCAAGCTGTTTTAATAAAAGAAATAGACCTTGAAACATTCTCAGCCAACCTATTGTACAATACTGAGGTACACTTTTTCCGTTGAGGGTCTATTGCCAGGAGAGCATCTAAAAGTGTTTCAGGGGGGCGATTGGGAAAGTGGGGAAACTGCTTCTTAACATAATCTCTGGTCTGGAAGAAACGAAAAAGATGCGAATTGGGGAGTTGATATTTCAATGATAGTTCAGCAAAGGACGAAAAGACATTGTTGCTATAAAGGTCCCTCACATTCTTAATACCTTTACTACGCCATACATGAAAAGCTGAATCCGTAGTCGAGGGCATAAAATTGCAGTTCTTAAACAAAGGTGTTTGCACTGAGGACCCATGCAGGCCAAAATGCTTCCTGAATTGGCTCCAAATAGCCAATGTTCCCTTGACAATAGGATTATTTTCGGCCAAGGAGAGGGACAGGGGGAGTTGAGAACACAGTACAGAAGATAATGAATAGCGACTAGATGCCTTCTCCATCTGCACCCAAACAGGTAAAGCGTCGTAGTCGTCACACATCCAGTATAAGAGTTTCTGTATATTAGCTGCCCAATAGTATTGTCTAAAATTGGGAAGAGCAAGGCCACCCTCACATTTTGGGGATTGAAGAACAGACTTACGAAGTCTAGCTGGCTTTTCCCCCCATAGGAAATGGGATACTTTTTTGTCTAGCTTATCAAAAAATGCCTTGGTAAGAAGTATAGGAACATGCTGAAAAAGGTACAAAAATTTGGGGAAAACCACCATCTTAATCAAATTTACTCGTCCCATAAGCGACAATGGTAACAAAGACCATCGGTCAAGATCTTTCTCAACACCCTCAAGCAAAGATGAGAAATTCCTATTCATCATATTGGGTAAGGACGCACAGATAAAGACACCTAAATAACGAAATCCAGTCTCTGCCCATTCAAAGGGTGCAATTGAGTGTGGGAGGTCTCCAGCCAAAGAGTTTATGGGGAATAACTGACTTTTCTGGTAATTAAGCTTATAACCAGACAGTACACTGTACCGTTCCAGGATGTCGAAAAGCACTGGGAGTGAAGAAAGAGGGTCTGAAATATACAAGAGTAAATCATCTGCATAGAGAGACACCTTGTGAGTTACACCTGATCTAACTATACCTTTAAGACTCTCCTCTGAGCGCAGCCATATAGCAAGAGGCTCTATAGCAATGGCGAATAGTAGGGGCGAGAGGGGGCACCCCTGTCTAGTGCCCCGCCCTAGAGGAAAAGGTGGGGACACTGTATTATTTGTTTGGACCGAGGCTACAGGCGAGGAGTACAACGGTTTAACCCAAAGAATGAAATCAGTGCCAAGGCCAAATCTTTCCATTATTTCGTAAAGGAACCCCCACTCGACCCGATCGAAGGCCTTCTCGGCATCGAGGGACACCACTATCTCTGGTGTTGAACTAGATGGGGTGTGGATAATGTTAAGGAGGCGTCTGGTATTATGAAATGAATGTCGCCCAGTGATAAAGCCCGTCTGATCTAATGAAATGATGCAGGCAAGTACTCGTTGAAGACGGGATGCAAGGACTTTAGAGAGAATTTTTAAATCCACATTCAAGAGGGAGATGGGTCTGTAACTGCTACATAATAAGGGGTCCTTATCACTTTTAAGAATCAAGGATATAGTAGCTTCTGATAAGGTGCTGGGCAAACGACAGTTGGAAAAGGCTTCATTGTACATATCTTTCAAGACTGGCGCTAAAAGATCCAAGTTGGTTTTATAATACTCTGCTGAAAAGCCGTCAGGGCCAGGCGACTTACCCGAATTTAAAGACTTAATGGCTTCTTGCACCTCTGACACAGTAATGGGCCCACCTAGACCTCCTGCCAATTCATTGTCGATTTGTGGGAAGTCTATGCCTTGAAGTGTGTCACCAATAGGGGGCGAAGACTTAGAAGAATATAACTCAGAGTAAAATTTAACAAACCTTTCATTTACTTTCCAAGGGTCCGAGAGAGTCTCCCTTGTGGCTGATTTGATACCTGGAATCAGTTTGGAAGTTGCCTCTGCTCGTGCTTGGAAGGCTAATAGTTTGCCAGCCTTGTCGCCGGATTCAAAGAAACGCTGTCTTGTCTTTATTAACTGAAGCATAGCGGCAGAGGAAGTGGTTAAATTAAAGTCAGTTTGGAGCTTTACTCGTTCATTGTAAAGGCTAGGGTCCGGATTGGATGCATACTTAGAATCAATGTCCTTAATCTGGTTTAATAAATCAGTGGTATGAGATAATCTTGTCTTTTTTAAATTAGAAATGAAACTTATGAGCTGACCCCTCATGTAGGCTTTGGAGGCCTCCCACAGTGTGCCTCTCGAGATTTCGGGTGAATCATTTAATTCCAAGAAAATTGATATCTGTGCCCTTAGAAACTGCTTGTAGTCATCCTCCGTTAGCAACATAGAATTAAACCTCCAAAATTTAAGAGAGCGGGGCTGGATCCTCAGTTCTAAATCTAAAGAAGCGGGTGCATGGTCAGATACAGCTATAGTATGGTAGTCACATGCTTTAATTTTAGTAAGCAGCCTGACATCAATAAGGAAAAAGTCTATACGTGTATAGGTACGGTGGGCATGAGAGAAAAAGGAGAACTGCTTGACTGTGGAATTTATATGTCTTCAAGGATCCAAAAGCCCCAGCTGAGTCTTAAAAAGATTGAGGGCTTTGGCAGAATTAGTTAGTGAAAGGGCTCTGCTTGAAGACCTATCCAACAAGGTATCCTGAATAAGATTAAAATCTCCCCCTATAATAAAGTGATAATTTTCAATAATAGGCATAGAAGAGAAGAACCTAGTTACAAAGGTTTCATCATCCCAATTTGGCCCATATACGCTAGCCAGTATCACAAGAGAGCCTTGCAAATTGCCAGAAACAAGTATGAAACGACCATCAGTGTCAGCTATTATTTTATGTTGCTCAAACAAAATGTTGCTACGAATAAGTATGGCAGTCCCTCTAGCCTTAGCATTAAATTTAGAATGGAAGACTTGGCCAATCCAATTCCTTTTAAGTCGCATTATCTCCTTATTTTGAAGGTGTGTCTCCTGGAGAAAGAATATGTCCCCTTTAAGTTGTTGCAAATGAGACATAACCTTGCTCGTCTTGGTGGCATTTCCCACACCTCTCACGTTCCATGAGATAAACCTAAGTCCGCTATCTGTGTTGGTCATACCTTACTGTATCCAGAATTGTATGTAGAACGGAATATAATAGGTGGCTTCTGGGTGAAGGAGGGATAACACTTGAACCACTGGAGGCGGAAGACTGTAAACAAAAGAGTGAGAAAAAGAGAGGGGGGGGGGGCGGGTGGCACATGCACACACACACACACACACACACACATACATGAACACCAAACTAGAGACATACACCTCTGGACCCAGAACCCCATCCAAACAAAACAAAAATTTGAGTGTCCATTGCACAGCAGGGCATAACGTCTACCCTGCAACACTTCCTTCATCGTAAACCAAACTTTGAGCTTCCCATTCTAGCAGAACAGTTCACTAGTAAAAAGGTATCTAGTGCGGATAAAGAATAGCACCAACAAGAACAACCAAAGGTAATAATATATATGCAAATATATATATAAAATAAATGACCATTGCAAACCGAATGAATATAAAATAACTAGTTTAAACATAAATGAGGTAGTTCGAACACATTAAATAAAATCTGGTACTACACTGCCCATATAAAAAGAGAAAAAATAAAAATGATCGATGGAATCTAGAGAATATATATCAGTAGCAATATGAAGTTCAATCCAGTCCTTGTAGAATAAAACAAACAGAAAAGAGAAGGAAAAAAACATGAATGAATGTAAAACAAGCCTTGAATAAGGAAAACAAAGCGACAACACTGGAGTCATCAGTTTAACTTAGCTATTAGGATCCATCTGTGTTGTGACGATAGCAGCAAAAGGTCGGCAATAAGGAGCGTCCATCCGTCGGGCCGTTAGTCCCCCGGTGTGTTCGGGCGAGGACGAAGTGAGTCAATATAGTCCCTGGCGTCTTCAGGTGAAGCCAACCGCTTCCGTCTTCCTTCGTTGGCCATGATCAACAGCTTGGCCGGGTAGTGAAGTGCAGGTTTAAGGCCTAGATTGTACAGTTCCTTCATTACTCCACGGTACACAGAGCGCTGCTGTAGTATCTCCGGGCAGTAGTCTTCAAAGACATGGATTGGTGTGTCATGGTATTTCAGCTTGCCTCGCATTTCCCGGGATCTGCGTATCACGAGCTCCTTCGTTTTATAACTGTGGAAGCATACTACCACCGCTCTGGGTTTCTCGCCGGGGCCCGGTTTTGCCGTTAGCGTACGATGGGCCCGGTCTAAGTCCGGAGCTTTTCCCAATGTGTCCTCCCCAAAGACATCTAGAAGTAGCTGAGAGAAAAAAGCTGTAGGGCGAGTACCTTCTATGTCTTCAGGGAGACCCACGATTCTAGCATTATTGCGGCGGCTCCTACTTTCCAAGTCAATAAGCTTTGCTTTCAACTTGCCGTTTTCTTCAATCACTGTGGCTAACTTATCCTTCATTACTTGCATGTCTTCACTCGTGGCAGTGGCAGCAGCTTCCAATGATGAGATACGCTGGTGCTGGGCAGAGATGGAGGTTTCAATGCTCTCCAATTTCGATTCAAACTTTGTGAACGCCGCGCTGAACTCCGACGAGAGTGAGGACTTGTGGTCCGCTAGCGTAGCTGTTAGCATAGCCATGATGGACGCGTCGTCCTTCTTCTGTTCATCCTTTTTTGATCTGCTGGCCATCGTTTCACGGGCTTTGGTTGCAGCTCTTACAATACACAATAGTCCTTCTATGGTTTAAGAAACATGAAGTGAACGTATGATAAAGTAATAATGATACAGGTGGGAGCCTCAGGAGTTGCGACTACTCCATCTCACACCCTTCCCCACATCTTTTATTCTTTATTCAGATTGGAGCTCTGCTGGTTGTCAGAGATCAGCTGTGATTCTCTGGTCTCAGCTCTGAAGTCCAACCCCTCACATCTGGAACATCTGGACCTGAGAGGAAACAAGCTGAAGGATCCAGGAGTGAAACATCTGTGTGGTTTTCTGGAGAGTCCAGACTGCATCCTGAAGACTCTGAGGTCAGACATCATGTTTAGTTTGTGTGCTGAGATGAATGTGATGTAAAGTTGTGGTGACACTAAGCTGCAGACATCAGGCTGATCTTCTACTGATCCACACTGAGGATCTTCATGCTGACGTCTGGTTTCTTCTTCTCTGTTTAGTCCTTTGACTGAGGAACACAAATGTTGAGCTGCACATTTCAAAGCTCAGTAGAAGAATAAAGATCCTCCAGAGAATAACTGACTGAGAAACTGTGACACAGCAGATCTTCAGCTCATATCTGACCTCATGTTTGTCTTCAGGTCAGATTCAAACCAGCAGCTCAGGATTATTCTGGACTTTATTTACTGCCAGTGACTTAAATCATGTCTGAAAGGTAGAAACAGTGAAAAGTGTTGATCCCACTTTGTCAGAGTTCAAGGTGACGTCTTCAAACATCTGCTTTTGTTCCAGCAACAGTCCAAAAGCACAGATGTTCAGTTGAGTGTGACAGAAAACAAAGTGTTGACAGACTGGAACCAGTTTGGTGTTTTACTGGATCAGTGACTCCAACCATGATGAAGAGTTTCTGATGTTTAGTCCTTGGACTCATCAAACAGTGGACTGATAGTTTGAGCTGGAACTGAAGCAGTTTTTCATCCTGACACACAGAAACTAATATTCAGCATCTGCTGCTTCAACACTTGGATGAAGCCATGAGATGTTGTAGGAAGTGAAATGTTCTAATCCAAGATGCTCCATTTGATGTAGCTGCTGATGAAATGTGAAGCTGATCCATCAGTTGTTGAATGAGCAGAAGATCCAGTTGATGACTAGTTGAAGTCATTGATCAGGAGCAATGGGAACATCTTCTGCTTCAGTTCTGCTGATGTTCTTCTTTTCTCTGCTTTGTGAGGTTTGAAAGTGAAGATGTTTGTGTTTAGAAAACAGTGTGAAGACGTCACCTTGTCCTCTGAACACTGATGGACACTTTCCACTATCAATGACAGATGATCAATAATGAGATGATGTGAATGTAGAGTCCTGATTGAAATGTGTCCATGGTTCCAGAACATGAAGATCTTCTAGAGTCTGGAGCCTCGTCTTGTCCTGGTTTCCTTCCTGTGTGTTTCTGTGACTCTGAGCAGGAAGTGAAATAAATGTCCGAGTGTTTTTCTGGTGTTTGTTGCTCAGCATCAGTTTGTATGGATGGAGCCGCTGGTGGAGCTGCAGAGTTTCAGAGCTGAAGTCACTCCGTGTTGATTGGAGCAGCAGCATGTTGTCATTAATATGAATGAGAGCTCTTCTTCTCTGGTTCTGTTGGACTGTTGGAAGCTGCTTCCTGTTGGCTTCAGCTGTTTGGAGTTTCCATTTGATCAACTTGTACATTGTGAAGCTTCTTCAGCTCTGAACACATGATGGTTTCAACAAGGAACTCTGTCTCCTCAACTCACGTCTTTTATTCTTTATTCAGATTGGAGAACTGCAGGTTGTCAGAGATCAGCTGTGATTCTCTGGCCTCAGCTCTGAAGTCCAACCCCTCACATCTGGAACATCTGGGCCTGAGCTGGAACATCATCCTGAAGGATCCAGGAGTGAAACATCTGTGTGGTTTTCTGGAGAGTCCAGACTGCATCCTGAAGACTCTGAGGTCAGTTCACTGACTGTCTGTTACTGTTGTAGATCTGATGTGTGTTTAATGACGACTGAAGCTCATCTATGTTCCAACAGAACTTCCATCATGAAGCTGTAAATCTGCTCTGGGCCACATTTTCTGTTTGTGTCCTAAATTGAGTTTGTTGAGACCAAAGTGGAGTGTTTGTATCAGGAAGTGTAGAAAATGTTCCTGTTGGTTGTTGAAGGAAATGAATGTTTGTAATTAGAGCTGAAGAGTCACATGTGGATCCAGAAGATCCTCTGAACTCAGATCAGTTAGAAGAGACTAAGTTTACTGAGAGAAGCAGAAATATTTCTTTGGTTTGTTCACTTCAATGTGATTTGACTGATCATGTCTGATCACTGATATTGATCCTAAACACACAAACACACTGACACATGCAGACAGATGAAGGCAGACCTGCAGGTGAAGAACACATCTGATGGATCATCACTGATCTGATCCACTTCTTTTATTCTTTATCCAGATTGGAGAAATGCAGTTTGTCAGAGATCAGCTGTGATTCTCTGGCCTCAGCTCTGAAGTCCAACCCCTCACATCTGGAATATCTGAACCTGACAGGAAACAACCTGAAGACTTCATCAGTGAAACATCTGAAGGATCTTGTGGAGAGTCCAGACTGCAGCCTGAAGACTCTGAGGTCAGTAGAAGGTTCCAGTCAGTCAGTTTTCTAGTCAACAGTATCAGAGCAAAGATCCAGTGTCTCCTGTAAACCTGCAGCTTCTCAGTGAAGCTGTGAAGCAGAATGGAGACAGACTCCAGGACTGGACAGGAACACAGAGACAGCAGTCAGCCAATCAGAGGAGCCACAAGCTGGTTGTCATCATGTGTTTGAGTGGATGTGAAGCCCACTGTTGTTGTTGTTGTGTTGATGTGTTGAGGACATGAAGCTGATTCCAGCTGACAGCCTTCCAGATGTGCACAGACAGTGGTCCTCCTCCATCAGAGGGTCCATCAGGTCTGATCTGACTGGTTGTTGTCTCATGTCAACAGTGATCAGCTGATCAGGTTGATGTTAGTCACAGCTCTGAGATCAGTGAGACTGAAGCCTGCAGACCTCTGGCTCTTATTTCACAGCAGCTTCATCACATTTAGTCTTTCTCTCAGCATCTCCTGCTGTTTGACTCCCATCTGATCCTTTGGTTCAGCTCCAGATAAAACCACAGGAATAATGAACCTCCATGTAAACTGAGAAACAGGACACCACTGGAAATAATGTCTCAGCAATAATCTGCTTTAGTACCAACATGGATTTGATCTTTGACCATGTCTGACCATCAAATGACTGTTTAACTGGACTTGAGTCTGATCAGACCTCTTTATTCTACAGACATGTGCTGTTTGATTCAGTCTCTTCCAGATGTTGAACCTTCCAGAAGCATCTGAACAGATGTTGTGGCCCCTTTGCTGCCAGACTCTGAGTTAGTTTGTAGACAGATGAGATGTTGATGGACTCACAGAGACTGTTGGTTCAGATGGAGCAGCAGTAAATCCATGAGGAAGAGTTTGTGCAGTGATGAAGCTTGATGACTGTCAGCAGCTTGTTTCCATGTGGACTGCAGTGACATGTGCAGAGGAACACGCCTGATGCTGACAGTGTGTGCAGGTGTGTGAGCTTGGAGCTCAGTGTGTTCACTCCAACACGTTAGCATGAAGCTGCTGCTGTGAACAGAACTGAAGTCCTGCTGCTCTTTATGCTGATGATCAGCTGATCAAACTCATTGATCTCCTCTGCTCTGTCTTCTTCTCTCTGCAGGTGGGAGTGATGATGATCAGGAGGATGTTGGTGCTGAGAGGATGAAGTGTGTCCTGATGATCCAGAGGTTGAAGCAGCAGCAGCAGCTGGTGTGTAGAGACTCTGACTGGTCCATGTTCTGGGAGGTGGAGAGCTTCATGCAGCAGTGACTGACAGGAATCAGACCAGTGGAGATGAGTGTCAGAGCTGCAGTGAGAACTGAGAACAGAGTGGAGTCCATCCTGGTCCCTGAGTTCCTGTGGAGGTGACAGAGGATCACCAGTGTCTGTGGACGGCTCTGCTGCTGCTCTGTCCTCCTACAGTCTCTGCAGACACACTGAGACTCCTCCACTCTTTCTGCTCCTCCTCCTCCTCCACCTCCACCTGGACAGGAAGCTCAGCGTCAGTCTGGGTTCAGGTTTTGCTCCTTCAAAGTCTTCTGGATCAGATTCAGTAGAGTTCTGTTTGAAAAGGCTTCTGAAAACCTCTTTAACATGTTCAGTAATAAAGACGTCAGGTTGTCTGTGGTTCTCTGAAACATGTGAGCGTCTGTATCTGTTCAACTCTCCATGATGTTCTGTCCAAAGTGTCCTTCTGGTTGTTTTATACGTTTATAATCCATCAGTCCTGATCCTGTCTCTCCTGTTCCCTTTAGGATCAGAATCAGTCCAGCTGCTACAGTCTCTCAGATCTCATAGATTTCCTTCCTTCCAGGAAATAAATGAAGGGTTTTGTTTGTAAAGTCGATGCAGAGTAAAAACCCACTCTGTAAAGATCCTTTGAGGGTTCACTAAAAGCTCATGATGAAGTCTGGATGTTCAGGACTCTAAACTAACCCTCTCTGGCTGCTTCATGTGTTGCTTTTTCTCTGTTTTTCAGCCTTTTCTCAAATGTTCAGAGCCGACTTAAAGACGACGGCGTCCTCAGAAAGGTTTCATTCTCTGACAGATGAGTGGTGAGTTCACTGATCCGTAGAGAGTCGGCTCACTGTTTTCATACGGCTCATTAGAAACAACGAGTAAGAACAGACTGATGTTAGCGTGAAGAACCTGCAGTGGTCTCCAGGTGAACCCACTTTAAAGTGCTGCTGCTGGCCCTGTGTTTACTATATATGTCCATTTGATTTGTTTTTTGTATGTTGTATCGGTGTACATGTGTGTAGATACTTATGTTTATGTACATATATATATAAACATACATATAGATACAGACATTTAGCATTTTAGTAATGTTTACTGTTTATTATGCTGAAGGTCTTTATTATTTTTATTACATGTCTATTTGGTTACACTTTATAATAACCATCATTTATAAGGCATTTATCAGCTTTTAGTAGATCTTCAACTAATGATGAATAAACTATTTATATATATTTGTACATGATCATTAAACCAGTTAAAACTAAAGTTGTACAACATTTATATATGATTTATACATTATGAGAAACACTGCATCAACATTGTTTGTACATGATTTATTCATCAACTAATGTTATTTAATATGTAGGAAAACAGTTTGAATGATTTCAGTAAATACCCACCACCACCATTTGTTTATTCATGTTTAACAAATGATTTGTTAGACATTCATTAAATTATATAAATCATTTGTAGATGTTATTATGGCCCCTAATCTAAAGTGAAAACTATTCATCATTTACAAATATCTATTAATGTTTGTTAAACATTTGTAGACTTTTTCATCACATGGAACAAATGTTGTAGACAACTTTGGGATCCATCCTTCTCTGTGACATCAGTGACAGAATTAGGAGGACAGAGTTTCAGAGTAGAAAACATTTTATTAAAACAATCACAGAAACCAAGACTTTTGATCTTGTAAAAATCCATTCATGTCCAGTCCACTTCCTCACAGCTTCCCCCTGTGGTTGTTGATCATACAATAAGGAAACGGGGTCATACATTCATATGAGGTTATAACACCAGATAAAACAATTACTACTATTCTAATAGCACAAGTTCTTCAATGTTTCATGTAACACTAACTTACTCTGTTGAATCAATCTGCACTGACTATGTGGGATTAGCAAAACCATCCAACCACACTGTTATAAAGCTAGCTAGACTAGCACATATAGCTAATATAGCTAACTAGCTAAACACAATTAGTGTTTGTGCTTGCTTGGAAGTTTAGCAGATTTAGCCAGTTCAAATAAGTCTTTAAATAAGTCAGCCAGCAAACGTGACTTTAGAACTGTAGTATTGTAGCCGTTAGCTTAGCATACGTTACCTGAGCTGCTGCTGCTGCAGCTCCTTTCCCGTCTTCGACAGTCCAAGGTCGCTTGGAGCGCTTAGCTCTTGTTCTGACCTACATGTTCCAGCCCAGGACGTCTACCGGACAGCGTTGTCACATGGGAATGAATGGATGGGCCCGCCAGAAAACTGTAAACTCCCACAAGGCAGTTCCACATGTTCATATGTCTTTAGAGCGGTTAGCAGCGTTGCCAGATGTACGACAATTATCGTATTTATACAGTAACTGTGCCCTTTGTACTATAAACGATCAATAATGACAAAAGTCCCATCATGTATGTTAATTTAATCATTCAGTGACGCTATGTTTTACTACAACTTAGTACGTGCGTCTATTGCTGCCTTCCAGTGTTGTGGGAAAATGAAGAACTCACATCTACAGCACAGAGGAAAGATGCAACAAATCTACGACATCTAAACATCTCACTGTCTGAATAGTTTACAACATGCATATTTTCTTTCTTTGATATATTTTTTTTTACATTAGTGCTTTAGAAATGTTTATTAAGTCATATTTGTGAAAGCGATTGTTTAAAGTCGGAATTTATGGTGCGTCCCTGAACGCCGCACCACTTTCAGCCAGCACAAGGAGCAACAGCAGAAATTACACATTTCTTCTTTTGGTTATGACTCATGAACACTTTCCCTAAATAGTTAAACATTTCCCATGTGACAACGCGGTCCGGTAGACGTCCTGGGCTGCAACATGTAGGTCAGAACAAGAGCTAAGCGCTCAAAGCGAACTTGGACTATCGAAGACGGTAAAGGAGCTGTTAGCAGCAGCAGTGCAGGTAACGTATGCTAAGCTAACGGCTACAATAGCACAGTTGTAAAGTCACGTTTGCTGGCTGACTTATCTGCAGTGTTACGACCAGCCTCTAGGGGTAGCTGGGTGCAACAAAAATAAAACCAGGTGTTATTGGTGAGGTCAGGCAATTTATTGCTTAGTGACTAAATTAACATGAAACAGGTGATACAGAAAGTAACAGAACCTGGTGGGTGTTGCTAAAATCAAAGAACTGAATAAAACCAAACCAAGGCTAACAGAGTTTACAAAATCCTACTAAGGCAAAATAACAAAGCAGCTAAACTCCGTAGCCAAACGTAAACACAACAGCAACACCACACCAAACAGAAAGTACAAACAAGTGCCCAGTGCACAAAGCTAAACCCAAACTGGTGCCTCTAAACACACATGATGAAACATGGCACGGGACACGAATCACCACTCAGGGTGGCTACTACACACATTAGCATTAGCATTTTGGTCACACAGCAAAATACTAATGTCTACGAAGCGAATGCAGTCGCTAACTGAGGCCACAAAAAGTCTTCACTAACACCTGAACGAATGCCTCCTACAGGTTAGCGAGCTAAAGAAACTACTCACACTGTAAGTTACACACAAAGCACAGACAAGAGGCACCAGGGCCAACAGGTCACACGAAATCCCTGTCGCCACGACTGAGGGATGGTTGAAGCTTTTAAGGTCTTCAGGTGTGGAGTGGCTGCGGCGGATTGGCTGGAGGTGGAGGGAGCCAGGTGGAGGTCCAATCCAACAGGTCTGGAGGCGGGGAGACTGGCTGCTTCAGAGCAGGTCCTCAGCTCAGCTAATCAGGTGAGATGGTGTTCAGCTCTGGAGCAGTCTTCCCCAGGTGAGCCACAGCTGGGCTTAGAGTTTTTAAAGGCCTCCACAAAATACATAAATAGAACAGTAGACTTATTTGAACTGGCTAAATCTGCTAAACTTCCAAGCAAGCACAAACACTAATTGTGTTTAGCTAGTTAGCTATATTAGCTATATGGGCTAGTCTAGCTAGCTTTATAACAGGGTGGTTGGATGGTTTTGCTAATCCCACATAGTCAGTGCAGATTGATGCAACAATATAACCTCATATGAATGTATGACCCCATTTCCTTATTGTATGATCAACAACCACAGGAGGAAGCTGTGAGGAAGTGGACTGGACATGAATGGATTTTTACAAGATCCAAAATCTTGGTTTCTGTGATTGTTTTAATAAAATGTTTTCTACTCTGAAACTCTGTCCTCCTAATTCTGTCACTGTTTGATGTCACAGAGAAGGATGGATCCCAAAGTTGTCTACAACATTTATTACATGGGATGAAAAAGTCTACAAGTGTTTAACAAACATTAATAGATATTTATGAATGATGAATAGTTTTCACTTTAGATTAGGGGCCATAATAACATCTACAATGATTTATATAATTTAATGAATGTCTAACAAATCATTTGTTAAACATGATCATTTACAAATATATATAAATAGTTTATTCATCATTAGTTCAAGATCTACTAAAAGCTTATAAATGTCTTGTAACTTAAGTTGTAAATCATTTAATGACATTTATAAATGTTTATAAGTGGTTTGTTCATGATTAGTTAACTATCCACTAATGTCTACTAAAAGCTTATAAATGCCTTATAAATGATGGTTATTATAAAGTGTTACCGTCTATTTTTATCTTATCTTTAATATCTTTCTATAAGCTACACCAAGACCTGAGAATCTGCATTTCGTTCATCCTGTCAGGGTCGAATGACATAAAGAAGTGAGTCTGAGGATTCAGACTGACTTGTAGCTGCTGGTGGATCTCGCCTGTCGTTCAGCGTGGATGTAAACATGCGGCTCTTTATTGATCCTGTAAACACGTCGAATGATTCCAGACACGTTTCATTCCAAACATAAATACGCTCCAAAAGCATCCATCAGAGTTTCGTCAGGACGAGGTGGAACGTGACAACATGGCCGACGCTCACAGAGGAGGCGTCTTTGGTGTGTGTTCAGCTGCCAACACACACACCCCTCCCTGCCTCCCAGGGTAACCGTGGCAACAGCCAAACTCTCCGTCTGCAGAGTCTCTTCTGACTGACTGGATCTCAGTGTGACTGGCTGTGGTTTGTTCCAGAGTGTTTGACAGCAGCAGGACTCTTCAGCAGACAGGTGAGTCCCACTTCCCAGGTCAGTGGTGGTGGATGATGGCAGCAGCAGCTCAGGGTCGGTGTGGAGACGTCGCTTCTCTTTCTGCCTTTATGTTCCTGAACCATTATTCTTCTCTACATTTGGACTCATTCTCTCACACACACAATGATTTGCTTCAAACTCATGCTGAACTTTTTTAAAGTCACTTCTGGGACATTTAGTCGCTCTTTTGAGGACGTTCAGCTCCAGAACTGACTGGTTGATGGTTCACAGAGCGATCAGACATGTAGCAGCAGGGATCCACTGAGGATCAGCTTGGTGGTTCTGGCCTCTGGTACCGAGTGTTGTTCTGGTTGTGGCTCTGATCGGCCTCCTCTCTGTGGTGTCAGCAAAGCCCCGCCCACAGCAGCATGTGATTGGCTGCATGTCTGGAGTGACAGTCTGTCAACAGTGAAGAACGACCAGATGGTGGGTTTGGTTCTCCTGAAGCTGAACATCAGGTGTTTGTTCTGAATGTTGGTTTTATTCTCCCTGATCACTAATAATCAGGTTCCCCATCGGCCCAAAGACCAACCAGTGGAGGCCTTTAGGGGAGGGGAGATCTTCAGAACACCTGCAGTTCTGTTTGGAGGACAGCAAGTCACACATTCTCCTGACTTCCTGTTGAGCAGATGCAGATAAGTGCAGCCAGAATAGCTCTGTGGTCCCCAGACTGGATTCCCTTCACAGGTTGTTGATCTGAATGTTGAAGAAGCCTGAAGGAATCAAAGTGTGTGTTTTTGTCTTGTTGTCTGGTCACTCCATCACCTGTGGAGCCCTCAGATAGACCTGCTGACCCCTTGGTGTGTCCTGACCCCCCATAGAAACTGAGCCGAGCTTTATTCCAGCACTGACACTCAGTTCATTTTGTTGCTCGTCATGAATCAGTGAGCAGGATGTCTGACTGGTGTCTGAGTGTGTTCAAGTCAGAGGTCTTGTCTCCGTGTAGCTGCTGACGATGTGGATTTGTTGTGACTCTCAGATGGCAGATCCAGACTCTCCACCTCCAGCTGAGGCTCCACAGGGAGGACAGGCGGCCATCGTTCCCCCAGACAGCAGCCGTGACGCCGGGCCGAGCTGCTCCGCTCCGTCCCCGGACACAGAGCTCCAGGCAGGGGGGCAGGGACTGAGTTCTGCCCCGGGATGGAGCCTCAGTCCTGGTCCTGGGGGGGAGGAAGGTGAGGAGGAGGACAGACCTGCTCAGCTTCACCTCCACAGAGGCACAGACACAGTGACAGCAGCAGGACTTATTATGGGCTGCAGCAGCTCCAACACACCGACCTTTAACTCCACACAGAGGACAGTTAGACCACAGCTCTGAAACCAGCCTCCACATTTCTGATTATTGGTTCATCAGTTTGAATCATTCCTTTCACAGGAACCAAATCAGTTCTGAGTTCAGATGCTTCAGTGTTTCCTGGTTTCTTTGCTCTGTGACAGTAAATCGAGACGTTGGAGGAAACTCCGATCCACATTTTCACCATTAAAGACGTCTCAGAGAGCAAACGACTCGTCCAGACCATAACAGACCTGCAGCTCTTTAAAGCTAAACATAAAGAGAAACAGGAAGAGACACGTGAACAGGTTTAATAGAGTCAAATGAAACACAGCGATAATGAACTGGTGGCAGAACAAACGACACAGATCAAGGGTTGACTGTATTCAGAAGGTCCATAGATGAGTTCAGTTCTCATGATAACAGAGGTGTTTAAAGGTGTCCGTCCTTCTCTGATGTCTGTCTTCTAGCTGTGGATGTCCAACCTGAAGCCACTGGGCTCTGATTTAAGTGCAGCTGCTGCTTTCTGACTCCCGTCTCTCCGTTCTGGTCCTCTCACATGTTCTCCTCCAGATGTGGCGGCCAGACGACGCCGGCCAATAGGAGGCCAGGGCCTGACAGCCGTCGCCGCCTCAGCGAGGAAGCAGGACCAGCAGCAGCCACAGGAGGCGCTGTGGTGCTCTGATGTAGGCATTTCATTCAAACCCTCTTTTCTAATCCGAGCTTCGACTCTTTTCATTTGATCTAGTTTGGTTTTACTCTGTGTTGTCTGGACTAACCTGATCAGCTTATCTCAAACACATGAGGAGCTCTGGTTGGAGGTCATTAACCTCCTCAGGAGTCTCTGTCATGGTGCCCGTTGCTAGCTAAACTCCCATGATGCTCTCTGCTTCCAACATGAACTGTAGTCTGAGTGACGCCTCCTCTGGTCTCTACAGTGTTAAACAGTGAGAGGCTCCACCTGGTGGAACAACCAGGAACTACAGCTGATCTACATTTACTGACATCAGGACCTTCTTCTGCCTTTTTGGTTCATACATTTTAGTTCTTTAGATTAATAACAGTTCCGTTGGAGCTCAGGTACCATTGTGAGGAAGATGCCAGGTGCTACAGCTGTCTGTGTATTTTAGGTTTGGTCTGTTTTATCCAGGAAATGGTGTCAGATGAGCAGAAACGAAATATTAAATGGCTTTGATCAGATGTCGTCTGGAGCAGCGTCAATGACCGGTTCGTAGAACCTTGTCTTGATTGAAAACGGTCCGTGGTGCAAGAAGGTCGCAGCTGTTTCTTAAGTTAACCTTTTCTTTAATTTAAAAAAGTGTTCTTAATTAATAAAGTTACTTTTTATTGCTAAATGATGAGTCAAGTGCAGGAAAGGAGCACAGTTGGAAGGTGCGGGAAGTCGATCCAGTCACTTTTCAAAGTAAAACACCCTGTGGACTCCACCTGGAATAAAATAGTTGATTGTTTCCTGGTGGTTGGGGACCGCTGTCCTGGAGCCTCTGATCCCAGATCCAGGCAGCAGTTAGTGGAACAGAGGATTTAGCACAGACGAGCTCAGAGAGAGGGACTAGTGGACATGAGCAGGATGTGTTTCTCCATAACGTTCAACATGTTACCTGACAAGTGAAATGTCAGTGTTGAAATCATCTGTCAGTGTGAATTAAAGTAAACCTGACGAAGAAGCAGAAACACTTCCTCTGAACTGCTCATTTCTGCCCAGGTGGCCGGGAAAAGGATGCTGCTGCTGTCCAATGAGGCGAGGAGGGAGATGGCCAAGCAGGCCAGGGCCATGAAGGAGGAGAGGCGAGCAGCGCTGGATGCCCGACATGAATACCTGATCAGCAGGCTGGCAGACGCCGGGACGCTGCAGCAGCCGGAGGTGGAGGACGCCCTGCTGTCTGATGACAAGGTAGCCTCACGGCGTGGATCTTAGAGTGAGACCAGCTCTGTGCTCAGCCGCTCATCTACATCCTTATGTCTGGTTCTTCCAGTTCTGCCTGATCCATGATTTCTTTGCTGCAAATGGATCCAGGAAGCTGATTTTCTTCTGTCAGAGCCTGAAGCAGGTAAGTTTGGACTCAGAAGAAGATACTCTGATTGGAATGACTGCTGTTTACACTTGTTTCTATCATCCTCCTCCCCAGAACCTGGCCTCCTCTCATCCCTCCTTGGTGGAATCAACCTCGGCTGTGGCCCAGAAGCTCTTCCTCTCTACTGGGAGCTCTGAGGTAGACACCAGGCTGAGGCCGAGTCAGATATTTGAGCCCAGAGCTTCTGCTGTTGAGGAAACGCTGTGTTGGTTTGCGTTTGGTGACACAGCAACCTGAGCACAGAGCTGCCAGAACAATGCTCCTGTTCCCTATTGTCCTGCCTCAGAGGTAATCGTGCTCCTGTGTTGTGTTTCTGTTGTGTTTGGTGATTCAAACATAGCTGCAGTAACCCGGTGACAGTCGGTCTGTCCTCTGTCATCATCATCCAGTCTGAAGAATCAGTCATTGTCATATTAGGGCCTGTTTGGATCAAGGACATTGAGTTTAACCATGTGGAGGCCCACATGTTGTCTGGTCCAGACTCCCTGAACCCCCACAGTGAGTCTTTCAGTGTTTCAGCTCCAGACACCACAAACATGGGGGATTTCTCATCGCTGTGAAGTCCTGGTTTGACTTCCGATCTAAATCTGTCCTGAGAACCAAAGAGCAGCAGCTTTGAAATGAAGCGCCTGCTGTTAGCATGTGGTCTGGATGAGGTCCCGTCCTCCTCCTGTCCATCGACTCTTTTAAAGGTGGTACGACTGATAGCAGATCCACTGTATGTGTAGATATAGATGGACCAAGCTGCAGCGACTCATCTGTTCAAATGACGGCTGTGTTTATTTGACATTTTAAAGGTCTCGTTCTAGTCTGTACTTTTCATGAAGCAGGATCAGTACCAGCAGTAGTAGAACCGGTACCAGCCCCCGTGGCCTCCACCAGAGCCTGCAGACCTGAGGAGGGCTTTGCTGAAGTCTACACCTTATTGTAACGCCTCTCCCTGTTTTGCAGCCTTTACTGGGGAGGTGTGTGTTCTTCCTGAGAAGCACCGACAAGGCCATAACCACCGCCAACATCCAGCAGGTCAGCCGCTCAGCTCCACCCACAGACTGACACAATCACACCGTCCATCTCAGACCATCACCTTCAGACAGCAGTTCTTCAGCCTCCTTCTTCTTCTAGCATCGGCTGCGGATGCTTACCAACATATCTGTGACTATTTATGCTTTAAAATCCTCCCATCGACCCACCGTCAGCAGGCTTCTCCTCACATCGAGTCTGTTTGATCATCTGAGGAAGCTTTAAAGACAAAACCTGAAGGCTTCTCTGTTGTTTGTCATCATGTCACTGATCCAGAACCTGGAATACTGGACCAGTAGATCAATAATCTGATTACTGCTGAGCTGAAATATGGAGAAACATTGAAGCTCCTCAACATGAAACTGATGATCTTTACTGAACCTCACGTAGCCGCAGGTCACAGCAACACAGAGCCACACATGTAAACACACTAACATGACTTTATAACCGGTTGATCAGGTTCAGTCCGACCCAAGTAGACCCTCAGAGTTCTGGAGCGTCTGTAGGTTTTCCACACAGAGTGAAGATTATGGACACCTCAGGAATAAAAGCTTTGCAATTGTCCAAAAATTAGATTAAAAAGACCCAAAAGTACATTAAAATTGTCCAGAATTACTCTAAATTGTTCAAAATGACTCCAAAACAGATTAAAATGATCTAAATTTGCCCAAAATGACTCTAAAATTTTCCAAAATGACTCTAAAACAGATCAAAATGACTCTAAAACAGATTAAAATGATCTAAATTTGCCCAAAATGACTCTAAAACAGATTAAAATGATCTAAATTTGCCCAAAATGACTCTAAAATTTTCCAAAATGACTCTAAAACAGATCAAAATGACTCTAAAACAGATTAAAATGATCTAAATTTGCCCAAAATGACTCTAAAATTTTCCAAAATGACTCTAAAACAGATCAAAATGACTCTAAAACAGATTAAAATGATCTAAATTTGCCCAAAATGACTCTAAAACAGATTAAAATGATCTAAATTTGCCCAAAATGACTCTAAAACAGATCAAAATGACTCTAAAACAGATTAAAATGATCTTAATTTGTCTAAAATGACTCTAAAACAGATTAAAATGACTCTAAAACAGATTAAAATGATCTAAATTTGTCTAAAATGACTCTAAAACAGATTAAAATGATCTAAATGTGCCCCAAATGACTCTAAAACAGATTGAAATGACTCTAAAACAGATTAAAATGACTCTAAAACAGATTAAAATGATCTAAATTTGTCTAAAATGACTCTAAAACAGATTAAAATGACTCTAAAACAGATTAAAATGATCTAAATTTGTCTAAAATGACTCTAAAACAGATAAAAATGACTGAATTGTCTAAAATGACTCTAAAACAGATTAAAATGATCTAAATTTGTCTAAAATGACTCTAAAACAGATTAAAATGATCTAAATTTGCCCAAAATGACTCTAAAACAGATTAAAATGATCTAAATTTGCCCAAAATGACTCTAAAACAGATTAAAATGACTGAATTGTCTAAAATGACTCTAAAACAGATTAAAATGACTTTAAAACAGATTAAAATGACTCTAAAACAGATTAAAATGATCTAAATTTGTCTAAAATGACTCTAAAACAGATTAAAATGACTCTAAAACAGATTAAAATGACTCTTAAACAGATTGAAATGATCTAAATTTGTCTAAAATGACTGTAAAACAGATTAAAATGACTTTAAAACATATTAAAATGACTAAATTTGTTCAGCAGTGACTTTCAACATGTCTTGGAACATGTGACATGTATGGCCTGGTCCAGTGACAGTGATCCTGAATGAATGACGTGATGAGAACCACCAGAGAACATGTTACTGGTCCTCACATGCTGTTGTTCTAACGGCCTGGGACTCCACTGGGGACGGTGGGCGAACCTCTGACACATGAACCAACCTCAGAGGTGGTTTCAGACATGGAGGGTTCTGACTGAAGAGCATGAGGTCATTCAGAAGGTCTGTGATGATCTGAGGTGGACCACCTGTGTCAGTCTAGACCCCCTGAGTAACGTCCTCATGTGGACCTGCAGGAGGTCCACCTGGGCGTGTTGGACTGCAGTGACGGCAGCTTCCTCGGCAGCCTGGAGACCCTGCTGGCTGACGTCATGCTGCCGGCCCTCAGGTCCCAGCAGGTACAGGTGTTCATTCCTCACTGTGTCACTTGTCCAGGTGAACTCACATCATGAACACAGCTGGAAGGTCCTCAGACAGAGTTTGAACTTCCCTGGTGGTGTCTGGTGGAGCCTGTCCCGAAAAACTATAGAATGTAAAAACATAGTATTTGAATTGTTGTTTACTTCATTTATGTGCAGTCAGCTTAGTGTGAGCTGAGTTGACTGCACATGATGCTGCCACCACCGTGCTTCAATACATGATGCTGCCACCACCGTGCTTCTATACATGATGCTGCCACCACCGTGCTTCAATACATGATGCTGCCACCACCGTGCTTCACATCATGATGCTGCCACCACCGTGCTTCTATACATGATGCTGCCACCACCATGCTTCACATCATGCTGCTGCCACCACCGTGCTTCACATCATGCTGCTGCCACCACCGTGCTTCACATCATGATGCTGCCACCACCGTGCTTCACATCATGATTCTGCCACCACCATGCTTCACATCATGATGCTGCCACCACCATGCTTCACATCATGCTGCTGCCACCACCGTGCTTCACATCATGCTGCTGCCACCACCATGCTTCACATCATGATGCTGCCACCACCATGCTTCACACCATGATGCTGCCACCACCGTGCTTCACACCATGATGCTGCCACCACCGTGCTTCACATCATGATGCTGCCACCACCGTGCTTTACATCATGATGCTGCCACCACCATGCTTCACATCATGCTGCTGCCACCACCGTGCTTCACATCATGCTGCTGCCACCACCATGCTTCACATCATGCTGCTGCCACCACCATGCTTCACACCATGATGCTGCCACCACCGTGCTTCACACCATGATGCTGCCACCACCGTGCTTCACACCATGATGCTGCCACCACCGTGCTTCACATCATGCTGCTGCCACCACCATGCTTCACATCATGCTGCTGCCACCACCGTGCTTCACATCATGATGCTGCCACCACCATGCTTCACATCATGCTGCTGCCACCACCATGCTTCACATCATGCTGCTGCCACCACCGTGCTTCATATTGGGGGCTTAACTGGCTTTGTGTGGCTGTGATTGTTGGTTATATTGAAACTACATCCTGGTTGTGTTGAACTCTGTAGTACGGGCCTCTCGTGTTTCTGTTTCTCTGTAATTAAGTCAAGAAACTCAAATCAGTCAAAAGGGGTGGGAAGGACTAAAATACGAGTGATCTGTTTTTACGCTGACGCTTGTTTCTGTGTCCAGACGTGGGGCTCTGTGCAGGAGGCTGCATCCTGCCCTCATGTCCACGGCTTTCTGTCCTCGGTGGATCAGTTTGTTTGTAATCTGAGCTCAGCCAGGATCAGCATGGAGAGAAAGTTCCAGCTGCAGCAGGTCGAGCTGCCTGACGTCATCAGCCAGCTGAGCAGCCCTGCTGACTACACCTGTGCAGGTAGGAGGGTCCTCCACAGCTCCATGCAGCTCCACAGGCATTCAGACCTGTGCTGTGTGGATATGCAAAAAACTCTTTACAGTATGAGTTTGTCTCCAGATAAATCAGCACTGGTGTGTACTTTTTAATTAGTTTCATGTCAGACTTTAACAATCCTCACTGTGAGGTTAATAAAGGTTCATCTCATCTTAAAGGCGGTACAACGAGCTAACCTGCACGCTAACCAGCCGTCAGATGAATCGTTCTGACTGACGTTTTGTGTTTGCTCTCAGCCAGTAACGGTGAGCTGGTGGAGCGTCTGGAGGGCGTGGCCTCAGTGTGGACCAATCAGATCAGGCAGGTGCTGACGGAGAGCGAACAGATGAGGAGGGAGGCCGATGACGTCGGACCGTCAGCCGAGCTGGAGCACTGGAAGAGGCGAATGGTCACCTTCAACAGGTAGGCTCTGCTGCATAGACCTGACCTGTCTCTTCATGCCGATTCCACTGGAGGATCTCATTTCCTGTCTGCTACGTTCATCTCATGTCTTGACTGAACATCTGCTCTGTGTGCGCGTCAGTCTGATGGAGGAACTGAAGCGTCCTCAGGTGAAAAGGACTCTGGGAGTTCTGCAGGTTGCCAAGTCCCGGACGCTTCGAGCCTGGAGAGAGCTGGTCAGCTTCCCGCAGACAGCAGTTTGAATGTTGGCCAGTTCAGTTTGATGTGCAGCAGTTACATGTCAGCGTTGTCGCCTGTGTCAGGACCGGGACGTTACTGTGGCGGCAAACGAGGCGAAGGACAACGTGAAGTATCTCTACACCCTGGACAAGTTCTTTGGACCGCTGGCGAGAAGCACTCCGGTAAAACGCTGTTGATGTGGTTCTTCTTGAACCTGCTGCTCACTGTTTTCACCATAGCCTCACCTTTCACATCAGCTCCTGTCAGCATGTGGAGCAGGAAGGGCCGTACTGGTGTTTAAAACATCAGATAATTATTTTGTCTTGGGCGTCTGAGTATTATGACGGCTATGTACATTATATGTTCTATTATACATGGGAATGTTTGAGTTGGGACCCTGCAACGTCATTAATTATGCAGATTTACCCAACTAGAGCCAATGTTAGGGTTAATGCTCTATAATATATTATATTTTGCTGATATACATCACTACGTAACCTCCGTACGGACACGTGGACGTCAACGAGGTACACGTCACTCCCATACGGCCCGATGGCCTCCTCGTGGCTTCAGTCGTAGCACCTGGACCTGCTGGAGTTCATCGAAGACGTCCCACCTCTAGTCTTGGATGAGAGGTGGGACGTCTTCCATAGTTTCAGATGCTACGACTGAAGCTACGGGGAAAAGGTCACAAAACATTTTCCAAAATGACACAAAGCCAAAAACTACATCATTTGTTCAAAACGTCTCAAAATCTGTCAACAGAAACTCAAACCCCTCCAGAATGAGCCAGTCCTGTCCTAAAGGTCTCCAGAAAGAGTCCAGAATGACTGGAAACGTTCTGACTGCCTTAAAACGCGTCCAAACTGACAAGAACTTGACCAGCATGTCTCAGAAAGCTCTGAATTGACTACAGCTGTGTCCAGATGAATCATAAATGGTGTGATTGGTCCAAACTGTCTTGAAATGTGTCTGAAGACACTCAAAATGTGTCCTGACGTCCCAGAGATCGTCCAGAGTGACTCTAAAAGTGTCCCAAATGCTTGAAAGGTTGAAGAAGAAGGAACCAGAATCCAATAAAGAGACAGAGAAGAACAAAACAGCCTCCTCCAGCCTGGACCTGGTGTCAGGGCTCCACCTGGTGGTGGTCTGCTGCTACTGCAGCCGAGGAGTTCAGGATGACGGGACGTCCCACAACACAGGACGTTGTCTAGAGGAGCGGTCCCCAACCACCGGGCCGTGGACCAGTACCATACCATTTGGTACCAGACCGTTGGTCATTTGGTACCAGACTGTGGGTCATTTGGTACCAGACCGTGGGTCATTTGGTACCAGACCGTGGGTCATTTGGTACCAGACCGTGGGTCATTTGGTACCAGACCGTGGTCATTTGGTACCAGACCGTGGGTCATTTGGTACCAGACCGTGGGTCATTTGGTACCAGACCGTGGGTCATTTGGTACCAGACCGTGGGTCATTTGGTACCAGACCGTGGGTCATTTGGTACCAGACCGTGGGTCATTTGGTACCAGACCGTGGGTCATTTGGTACCAGACTGTGGGTCATTTGGTACCAGACCGTGGGTCACTTGGTACCAGACCGTGGTCATTTGGTACCAGACCGTGGGTCATTTGGTACCAGACCGTGGGTCACTTGGTACCAGACCTTGGGTCACTTGGTACCAGACCTTGGGTCACTTGGTACCAGACCGTTGGTCATTTGGTACCAGACTGTGGGTCACTTGGTACCAGACTGTGGGTCATTTGGTACCAGACCGTGGTCATTTGGTACCAGACTGTGGGTCACTTGGTACCAGACCGTGGGTCATTTGGTACCAGACCGTGGGTCACTTGGTACCAGACCGTGGTCATTTGGTACCAGACAGTGGGTCATTTGGTACCAGACCGTGGGTCATTTGGTACCAGACCGTGGGTCACTTGGTACCAGACCGTGGTCATTTGGTACCAGACAGTGGGTCATTTGGTACCAGACCGTGGGTCATTTGGTACCAGACCGTGGTCATTTGGTACCAGACAGTGGGTCATTTGGTACCAGACCGTGGTCATTTGGTACCAGACCGTGGTCATTTGGTACCAGACCGTGGTCATTTGGTACCAGACCGTGGGTCATTTGGTACCAGACCGTGGTCATTTGGTACCAGACCGTGGGTCATTTGGTACCAGACCGTGGGTCATTTGGTACCAGACCTTGGGTCATTTGGTACCAGACCGTGGTCATTTGGGTCATTTCCTGCCACTTCCTGTCTGAGCTCGTTTCCTGTCTAAATGAATAAAACAAACGTCTCTGGAGAGCTTCTATGAAAAGAGGGAGAGACTGGAACAAGTAGATCCACATTTAGCAATCAAAAGCAGTTTTATTCATTCAGGACATTTTTTGACATTCAAAAATACATCTAATTAAAAACAAATCTGTTCTATGGACCGCTCATCGCTGACCGTGGGGCAGTAAAAGGTCCGTGGGGCAGTAAAAGGTTACAGACCCTGGTTTAGAGCGTCCATTCACCACCTGCATAAAAGAGCTTGTGTCCAAAATGAAAGCAGCCGTCCCACACGACTCTCCGTCTGTCCAGAGGGAATCTAAATCTAAAACCTGTCCAAGGTCACTCCAAAGTTGTCCAGTGCCTCTTATTAATATAACATATTTTGCTGATATGCATCACTAATTTAGATATTAAGCTTTTGACCCTACACTGCTACATATTTAAAACGTATTTAATGTGCTAAATTTTGAAAATGATGTATTTAAAAACACACCAGACAGTTGTCACTATGAAGCTAAGGCCCTGCTGTATGTCACCATACATGATAGTGTAAGTCTGAGGTCAGCAGGGTGTAACTGGCTGGAGGCTCTCCCACCCTGACAGACCAGTATGCTGCAGCACATTCCCAGTCTGATGACCAGCATCAGGATGGTCCACAGCGTCTCCCAGCACTACCACACCTCAGACAGGATGACCGCCCTGCTGCTCAAGGTCACCAACCAGATGATCGCCACCTGCAGGAGCTACCTGTCGCAGGGCGTGAGCCGTCTCTGGGACCTGAGCAGGTACGGGACCGGACCTGTGGCGCCATGCAGGCCCAGAGTGAAAAATGAGCCAACAGTGAGGTAAAATGAGCCCGCAGTAGGGTAAAATGAGTCCACAGTGAGGTAAAATGAGTCCACAGTAGGGTAAAATGAGTCCGCAGTAGGGTAAAATGAGTCCGCAGTGGGGTAAAATGAGTCCGCAGTGGGGTAAAATGAGCCCGCAGTGGGGTAAAATGAGTCCACAGTGGGGCAAAATGAGTCCATAGTGAGGTAAAATGAGTCCACAGTAGGGTAAAATGAGTCCGCAGTGGGGTAAAATGAGTCCGCAGTGGGGTAAAATGAGCCTGCAGTGGGGTAAAATGAGTCCGCAGTGGGGTAAAATGAATCCACAGTGGGGTAAAATGAGTCCGCAGTGGGGTAAAATGAATCCACAGTGGGGTAAAATGAGTCCGCAGTGGGGTAAAATGAGCCCGCAGTGAGGTAAAATGAGTCCACAGTAGGGTAAAATGAGTCCGCAGTGGGGTAAAATGAGCCTGCAGTGGGGTAAAATGAGTCCGCAGTGGGGTAAAATGAATCCACAGTGGGGTAAAATGAGTCCGCAGTGGGGTAAAATGAGTCCACTGTGGGGTAAAATGAATCCACAGTGAGGTAAAATGAGCCAAAATGAGCCAACAGTGAGGTAAATTGAGCCCACAGTGAGGTAAAATGAGTCTGGAGTGAGGAAAAATGAGTCTATAGTTAGGTAAATGACCCCACAGTGAGGTAAAATGACCCCACAGTGGGGTAAAATGAGCCAACAGTGAGGTAAAATGAGCCCACAGTGAGGAAAAATGAGTCTGGAGTGAGGAAAAATGAGTCTATAGTTAGGTAAATGACCCCACAGTGAGGTAAAATGACCCCACAGTGGGGTAAAATGAGTCTACAGTGAGGAAATCAAGCACGGCTGAGACACATCCTGTCTCACTGTTGCTAGACTGACCTCCATGTGGTTCTTGTGTGGCTGGACCAGAGCCGGCCCTGCCCAGTGGGGGGCCTTGGGCCCATGTTGGCCGTTTACATCGCTGGTCTGAGAAGGTTCTGTCGTCCAGGTTGTCCTCAGGGTTTCAGTCGTAGCTTGCTTGAGTTTCCAGAAGACGTTCCGCCTCTCATCCAAGAGGCGGAACGTCTTCTGGAAGGTGGAACAGGGGCTCTGCAGCAGGAATGAACCCGTATGAAGGACCGTGTAGGACCGACCTCCTGGACTGGAACTGACCAGGGTTTCTGTGTGCAGGCCGGAGCTGCTGCAGAGGATCTCCCACTGCTGTAGGCTGAACCTGGAGTATCAGAGGAGCTTCCAGAGCGTCCGAGACCAGCTGAGAGAGAGCCCCGAGCAGCGACAGTTCGACTTCAGGTAGCGACGCTCTGGTCCTCAGAGTCCTGCAGCAGGTCGGCATCAGGTGAACCTCCTCTGAGGCTCCGCTTTGCCTTTCAGTGAGAACTACATCTTTGGGAAGTTCGACGCTTTCTGCAGGCGTCTGGAGAAGATCGCTGACATGGCGTCCACGCTGGAGAGCCTGGCCGCTCTGCAGGACATGAAGGTGGCAGATAGCATTCACCACTTCACCAGATAAATGAGGCCACAGTGATCAAAAAGTAGGCAACAGTGGGGTAAAATGAGTCCACAGTGAGGTAAAATGAGTCTACAGTGAGGTAAAATGAGTCCACAGTGGGGTAAAATGAGTCTACAGTGGGGTAAAATGAGTCTACAGTGGGGTAAAATGAGTCCGCAGTGAGGTAAAATGAGTCCACAGTGAGGTAAAATGAGTCTACAGTGAGGTAAAATGAGGCCAAGGTGAGGTAAAATGAGGCCAAGGTGAGGTAAAATGAGTCCACAGTGGGGTAAAATGAGTCCACAGTGGGGTAAAATGAGTCCACTGTGAGGTAAAATGAGTCTACAGTGGGGTAAAATGAGTCTACAGTGGAGTAAAATGAGTCCACAGTAGGGTAAAATGAGTCCACTGTGAGGTAAAATGAGTCCACAATTAGGGAAAATGAGTCTACAATGAGGTAAAATGAGTCTACAGTGAGGTAAAATGAGTCCACAGTGAGGTAAAATGAGTCTACAGTGGGGTAAAATGAGTCTACACTGAGGTAAAATGAGTCCACAGTGAGGTAAAATGAGTCCACAGTGAGGTAAAATGAGTCCACAGTGGGGTAAAATGAGCCAACAGTGGGGTAAAATGAGTCCACAGTGGGGTAAAATGAGTCTACAGTGGGGTAAAATGAGTCTACAGTGAGGTAAAATGAGTCCACAGTGGGGTAAAATGAGTCCACTGTGAGGTAAAATGAGTCCACAATTAGGGAAAATGAGTCTACAGTGGGGTAAAATGAGTCTACAGTGGGGTAAAATGAGTCTACAGTGGAGTAAAATGAGTCCACAGTAGGGTAAAATGAGTCCACTGTGAGGTAAAATGAGTCCACAATTAGGGAAAATGAGTCTACAGTGAGGTAAAATGAGTCTACAGTGGGGTAAAATTAGTCCACAGTGAGGTAAAATGAGTCCACTGTGAGGTAAAATGAGTCCACAATTAGGGAAAATGAGTCTACAGTGGGGGAAAATGAGTCTACAGTGGGGTAAAATGAGTCCACAGTGAGGTAAAATGAGTCCACAATTAGGGAAAATGAGTCTACAGTGGGGTAAAATGAGTCTACAGTGGGGTAAAATGAGTCCACAGTGAGGTAAAATGAGTCCACAATTAGGGAAAATGAGTCTACAGTGGGGTAAAATGAGTCCACAATTAGGGAAAATGAGTCTACAGTGGGGTAAAATGAGTCAACAGAGAGGAATATGGCCTCATGGTTTGCTGTTGGTGAAATCCCGACCCGAGTTGGTCGAGGACTCGGCAGGTGACAGAACGTCCGCTGTGTTCCAGGTGGAGGGCGTGGAGGAGATCTGTGCTCGCTGTCAGAGCATCGTGTCCACGACCGAGTCCAAGACCTACGACGTCCTGGACCACCGCAGGCTGGAGGTGATCCAGAGCTGAACCCCTTCAGGGTCTTTGAGGACCGGTTTGAGGGTCATGTAGGGGTCAGGACCCAGCACAGTGGTTAAACTAAGTCATCTTGTTTAATGCGTGAGAGTCAGTGGAGCGTCTTTGTACTTCTTAAATGTTATTAGTGTTTTTAATTGAAGACAAGACATGCTACTTTTTTATCATGAATTAGATTTTTATTAATATTCAAATTTTAAAATGTTATGTTAAAGAATCCAAATCAACATAATGTCATATCCATTTCTGTGTGTGTGTGTGTGTGTGTGTGTGTGTGTGTGTGTGTGTGTGTGTGTGTGTGTGTGTGTGTGTGTGTGTGTGTGTGTGTGTGTGTGTGTGTGTGTGTGTGTGTGTGTGTGTGTGTGTGTGTGTCTGTGTCTGTGTGTGTGTGTGTGTGTGTGTGTGTGTGTGTGTGTGTGTGTGTGTGTGTGTGTGTGTGTGTGCGTGTGCCAGTTTGACAGTGACTTTGCGGACTTCCGGGTCCAGGTCCAGACTGTGTTCCGGTCTCTTCAGTCTCTGCTGGAGTTCTGGCTCAGTCAGTGCGTCACTGTGAGTTCCCTGGTCGGACCGAACCAGCTGATGGTCCTGGTTCTGTCTGGGCGCTGAACGGTGTTTGTGTTTCAGCTGGAGGAGGCTCTGGAGCAGCTGGAGGCGTTCCAGTCCGGTCCGGTGGCCCATCTGGACCTGCAGCGGCTCTACCTGCTGCTGCTGCAGCGCTACAGCAGAGAGCTGGAGCTGCTGAGGAGAACCTACCAGAGGCAGAGAGACGGACCTCCCACCGGACGCAACCTGCCACCGGTACCGAGACACAACACAACAACAAGATACAACAACAAGACTTAACACAACAACAAGATACAACACAACAACGACAAGATACAACACAACGAAAGGACAACACAACAACAAGACTCAACACAACACAACGACAAGACACAACACAACAACAAGACTCAACACAACAACAAGACTCAACACAACAACGACAAGACACAACACAACGACAAGACACAACACAACAACGACAAGACTTAACACAACGACAAGAAGACACAACAAAAAGATACAACACAACACAACGAAAGGACAACACAACAACAACAACAAGACACAACACCATGACAAGACACAACAACAACAACAAGACACAACAACAACAAGAAGACACAACAACAACAACAAGACACAACAACAACAGGAAGATACAACACAACAACAACAAGACACAACAACAACAACAAGACACAACAACAACAGCAAGACACACAACGAGAATAAGACACAACACCACGACCAAAACAAAGTGCTGATCCTTTCAGTTCTTCTTGTGGACTGACAACATCTGGCGTCACATGTTTATCTGTTTACATGTTTGTGTGGTTGTTTTGGTCCTTCCACATGTCTTTGAGGTTGTTGGGTTTGAAGTCTTCAGTGGTGTCAGAGGATCAAGCTCCAGCATCTCAGAGGTTGTTGTGTTGAACAGACAGGAGACAGTTCTGCTGCTTCATGTCAGAGAATGTGAACCAACACCCCACCTGTCTCCGCCTCCCTCTCAGGTGGCCGGCAGGATCCTGTGGTGTCGTCAGCTCCTCAGGAGGGCTGAAGCTCCCATGCTGGTCCTGAAGAGGAAGCTGGACGTCCTCCAGGTCCAGGCGGTGACTTCTCTCATCAGCCAGGTGAGTGTCGGTGCTGGATGTGACCTCGGTGACCGGCTGTCTGCCTCTGCAGGGGCCGCAGGTGAAACAGGTGATCCGCAGCTACAACAGGACGGCCGTGGTGCTGCTGCAGTACGAGGCGCTGCACCTGCAGGGCTGGAGTCAGGCTGCAGAGGGCGCACCGCACCGCCTCAGCGCCGCCCTGCTGGTCCGACACGAAAACAGCAAGGTGCCGGGTGATGGGATGAATGAGTGAATGAATGAATGAATCAGACAGACAACACACTGTCCTACAGTTATATAGACACTGAACTCACCACAGACTGTCCTACAGTTATATAGACACTGAACTCACCACAGACTGTCCTACTGTTAATACAGACAGTGAACTCACCACAGACTGTCCTACAGTCTCTACAGACAGTGAACTCACCACAGACTGTCCTACAGTCTCTACAGACAGTGAACTCACCACAGACTGTCCTACAGTTATATCAGACAGTGAACTCACCACAGACTGTCCTACAGTTATATCAGACAGTGAACACACCACAGACTGTCCTACAGTTATATAGACACTGAACTCACCACAGACTGTCCTACAGTTATATAGACAGTGAACTCACCACAGACTGTCCTACAGTTATATCAGACAGTGAACTCACCACAGACTGTCCTACAGTTATATAGACAGTGAACTCACCACAGACTGTCCTACAGTTATATAGACAGTGAACTCACCACAGACTGTCCTACTGTTATATCAGACAGTGAACTCACCACAGACTGTCCTACAGTAGCATCAGACAGTGAACTCACCACAGACTGTCCTACAGTTATATCAGACACTGAACTCACCACAGACTGTCCTACTGTTATATCAGACAGTGAACTCACCACAGACTGTCTTACAGTTATATCAGACAGTGAACTCACCACAGACTGTCCTACAGTTTCTACAGACAGTGAACTCACCACAGACTGTCCTACAGTTATATCAGACAGTGAACTCACCACAGACTGTCCTAAAGTTATATCAGACAGTGAACTCACCACAGACTGTCCTACAGTTATATAGACACTGAACTCACCACAGACTGTCCTATTGTTATATAGACAGTGAACTCACCACAGACTGTCCTACAGTTATATAGACACTGAACTCACCACAGACTGTCCTACAGTTATATAGACACTGAACTCACCACAGACTGTCCTATTGTTATATAGACAGTGAACTCACCACAGACTGTCCTACTGTTATATAGACACTGAACTCACCACAGACTGTCCTACAGTTATATAGACACTGAACTCACCACAGACTGTCCTATTGTTATATAGACACTGAACTCACCACAGACTGTCCTACTGTTATATAGACAGTGAACTCACCACAGACTGTCCTACTGTTATATAGACAGTGAACTCACCACAGACTGTCCTACAGTTATATAGACACTGAACTCACCACAGACTGTCCTACTGTTATATCAGACAGTGAACTCACCACAGACTGTCCTACAGTTATATCAGACAGTGAACTCACCACAGACTGTCCTACAGTTATATCAGACAGTGAACTCACCACAGACTGTCCTACAGTTATATAGACAGTGAACTCACCACAGACTGTCCTACAGTTATATCAGACAGTGAACTCACCACAGACTGTCCTACAGTTATATCAGACAGTGAACTCACCACAGACTGTCCTACAGTTATATAGACAGTGAACTCACCACAGACTGTCCTATTGTTATATCAGACAGTGAACTCACCACAGACTGTCCTACAGTTATATCAGACAGTGAACTCACCACAGACTGTCCTACAGTTATATAGACACTGAACTGAACTCACCACAGACTGTCCTACTGTTATATAGACAGTGAACTCACCACAGACTGTCCTACAGTTATATAGACACTGAACTCACCACAGACTGTCCTACAGTTATATATAGACAGTGAACTCACCACAGACTGTCCTACTGTTATATAGACAGTGAACTCACCACAGACTGTCCTACAGTTATATAGACAGTGAACTCACCACAGACTGTCCTACTGTTATATCAGACAGTGAACTCACCACAGACTGTCCTACAGTTATATCAGACAGTGAACTCACCACAGACTGTCCTACTGTTATATCAGACAGTGAACTCACCACAGACTGTCTTACAGTTATATCAGACAGTGAACTCACCACAGACTGTCCTACAGTTATATAGACACTGAACTCACCACAGACTGTCCTATTGTTATATAGACAGTGAACTCACCACAGACTGTCCTACAGTTATATAGACAGTGAACTCACCACAGACTGTCCTACAGTTATATAGACACTGAACTCACCACAGACTGTCCTACTGTTATATAGACAGTGAACTCACCACAGACTGTCCTACAGTTATATAGACAGTGAACTCACCACAGACTGTCCTACAGTTATATCAGACAGTGAACTCACCACAGACTGTCCTACAGTTATATCAGACAGTGAACTCACCACAGACTGTCCTACAGTTATATCAGACAGTGAACTCACCACAGACTGTCCTACAGTTATATAGACAGTGAACTCACCACAGACTGTCCTACTGTTATATCAGACAGTGAACTCACCACAGACTGTCTTACAGTTATATCAGACAGTGAACTCACCACAGACTGTCCTACTGTTATATCAGACAGTGAACTCACCACAGACTGTCTTACAGTTATATCAGACAGTGAACTCACCACAGACTGTCCTACAGTTATATAGACACTGAACTCACCACAGACTGTCCTATTGTTATATAGACAGTGAACTCACCACAGACTGTCCTACAGTTATATAGACAGTGAACTCACCACAGACTGTCCTACAGTTATATAGACACTGAACTCACCACAGACTGTCCTACTGTTATATAGACAGTGAACTCACCACAGACTGTCCTACAGTTATATAGACACTGAACTCACCACAGACTGTCCTACTGTTATATCAGACAGTGAACTCACCACAGACTGTCTTACAGTTATATCAGACAGTGAACTCACCACAGACTGTCCTACTATTATTACAGACAGTGAACTCACCACAGACTGTCCTACTGTTATTACAGACAGTGAACTCACCACAGACTGTCCTACAGTTATATCAGACAGTGAACTCACCACAGACTGTCCTACTGTTATATCAGACAGTGAACTCACCACAGACTGTCTTACAGTTATATCAGACAGTGAACTCACCACAGACTGTCCTACAGTTTCTACAGACAGTGAACTCACCACAGACTGTCCTACAGTTATATCAGACAGTGAACTCACCACAGACTGTCCTACAGTTATATCAGACAGTGAACTCACCACAGACTGTCCTACTGTTATTACAGACAGTGAACTCACCACAGACTGTCCTACAGTTATATCAGACAGTGAACTCACCACAGACTGTCCTACTGTTATTACAGACAGTGAACTCACCACAGACTGTCCTACTGTTATTACAGACAGTGAACTCACCACAGACTGTCCTACAGTTATATCAGACACTGAACTCACCACAGACTGTCCTACTGTTATATCAGACAGTGAACTCACCACAGACTGTCCTACAGTTATATCAGACAGTGAACTCACCACAGACTGTCCTACAGTTTCTACAGACAGTGAACTCACCACAGACTGTCCTACTGTTATATCAGACAGTGAACTCACCACAGACTGTCCTACAGTTTCTACAGACAGTGAACTCACCACTCCATGTGTGTCTGTGTAGTTGTGCTGTTGCTAACGGTGCGTTTGCAGGTGCTCTCCGTGAACCTGGACCCTGTGGTTCTGGAGGTTCTGCAGGAGGCCCGTTGGATGAGCAGACTGGGCGTGACGGTGCCACAGGTCGTCCTCAGAATGGCGTCCAGAGAAGCGGCGCTCAAAGCTTTGTACAGCCGGTGAGGACGGCCCTGGTGGATGAAGGGTTTTTGACTGTTAGTCAGACGACGTGTTCTTGTGCTCAGCTGAGATGGAGAGTCTGTGGATCCTCTGACATCCAGTGATGTTGTGGGGGTTGTCTCTGTCCTGCTGGTTCTGTGTGGCCACCTGGTCTTCACCGGTCCTGTTTCCTCTGCAGGCTGCTGGAGCTGCTCCAGGACTACAGCTCCGTGCTCGGCCGGATCCCTCCTCTCCTCTTCCCTCTCATGCAGCCCTTCATCAGCCGGGTGGAGGCGGCGCTCTCCCCGGGGCTCACCACGCTGTCCTGGACTGCTCTCAGTACCGACGGCTGTGAGTTCTTCTGTTGCATCTGTTCATGTGATGTTCCAGAGCAGCGCTGGACAGAACAAACGTCCAGTAACATTCAGATCTGCTGTCTGTCCTGCTCAGTCATAGACGGCGTGTGCGGGGCTCTGACAGAACTGGACCAGGCGGCCAAAGTTTCCTCAGACCTGCTGGACTGTCGCATCGGTCGGCTGCTCCAGTCCATGTCGTCCTGCCGGCTGCTGGTGCTGCCTGAAGACTCACCTGTCTCACCTGAGGAGCTGCTGCAGCAGACAAACAGCTCGGTCCAGGCTGCTGCTGCTGCTCTGAACCGGTCAGACTGATGTTAAACTCACACACTCACAGGTTGAACAGTGTTTCCTCTGATGAACAGACAGAACAAACAGCCATAGAGACCTCAGTGAAGCTTCAAGAACCAGCTGTAGTTTGTAATCTGACTCCAGAGACAGGAGTAATCTGATTACTGTGGTCAGAGTGATGCTGCTGTGTTTACCGGTGAAGCTGCTGACGCTACAGCGGCTGGTGTTTTCTGCTGTCCGTGTTCAGGCAGAGTCAGCAGGTGGAGAAGCTGGTGTTTGAGCTGATTGACGAGCTGAAGAGGAAGATGAAGACGACGGACGCCGTTAATCTGCAGGTAACGTTCACACGACGACACAACCGGGCCCAGGTGGAGGTGTGGCTCTGCTGCTCAGCCTCTGGTCTGCTCCTCAGGGATCCTTCCAGTGCCTCCACCCAGACTCCAGGCAGAAGACTCGCTGCCTGTCCTGCCTTCCTTGTCGTTTCTACAACCTGATTGGCCAGCTGTGTCACCGGAACACCGAGGCCCTGGTCACAGGTGAGCCTTCCTCCTCCCCTCCATCCCTTCTGCTGTGTTCAGCATCAGTTTTATTCAGGAGAGCTTCTGCATCTTTTTACGGTCATGTCCAAACGTTTGTCTCATTTTGGTCGCTGGATTTTACTGCAGCCGTCAGATGCAGCCTGGAGGCCCTGAGGAGGCGACTGTCGGCTCCTCGTCCTCTGCTCAGAGCCTCCGTCCAGCTCTGCATCCCCGGCATGGAGCTGAGGCCCAGCCTGGAGCAGCTGCAGGTACCTGAACGTCACATCCAGCTGTCTTGGTTTTATTCCTTTTTAAAGTCTGGGAGCAGCGCTGATGGAAACATCAGTGTGTCTCTCTGTGGTTGTTTTGTGTCTCTTTGTTGTTGTTTTGTGTGTCTTTGTTGTTGTTTTGTGTCTCTTTGTGGTTGTTTTGTGTGTCTTTGTTGTTGTTTTGTGTCTCTTTGTTGTTGTTTTGTGTCTCTTTGTTGTTGTTTTGTGTCTCTTTGTGGTTGTTTTGTGTCTCTTTGTGGTTGTTTTGTGTCTCTTTGTGGTTGTTTTGTGTCTCTTTGTTGTTGTTTTGTGTTGTTGTTTTTGTCTCTTTGTTGTTGTTTTGTGTCTCTTTGTTGTTGTTTTGTGTCTCTTTGTTGTTGTTTTGTGTCTTTGTTGTTGTTTTGTGTCTCTTTGTGGTTGTTTTGTGTCTCTTTGTTGTTGTTTTGTGTCTCTTTGTTGTTGTTTTGTGTCTCTTTGTTGTTGTTTTGTGTGTCTTTGTGGTTGTTTTGTGTCTCTTTGTGGCTGTTTTGTGTCTCTTTGTTGTTGTTTTGTCTCTTTGTCTCTGTCTCTTTGTTGTTGTTCTTTTGTGTCTCTTTGTTGTTGTTGTGTCTCTTTGTGGTTGTTTGTGTCTCTGTTGTTGTTTTGTGTCTCTTTGTGGTTGTTTTGTGTCTCTTTGTGGTTGTTTTGTGAGTCTTTGTGGCTGTTTTGTGTCTCTTTGTGGTTGTTTTGTGAGTCTTTGTGGCTGTTTTGTGTCTCTTTGTTGTTGTTTTGTGTCTCTTTGTTGTTGTTTTGTGTCTCTGTTGTTGTTTTGTGTCTCTTTGTGGTTGTTTTGTGTCTCTGTGGTTGTTTTTGTTGCTGTCTGTCATCACTGACAGCAGCCTCACTGTGTTTGTGTGTCAGACTGCAGTGAACCAGCTGCTGAGCGTCCTGCTGTCTGTGGCCAATCACATCCCTCTGTGGAGCTACGCCCACCTACAGCTCAGACAGCAGCAGGTAGGCTCACCTCATTGGTCGAGCTGCTGAGTCACCTGATGGCTGATCAGCCAATCACAGTCCAGCGCTCTTCTCTGTGCGTCTCAGGTGGAGCAGGCGGCGGTCCGTGATGCAGGTGAGGACGTCCAGGTGAAACCGGCGCTGCTGCGACCGCTGGACAGACAGCTGGCCGAACACAGAGACGTCTGCAAGTCAGTGACGCCAGCTTTGAATGAATGAGTTCATGTGTGGTTTTTGTCTTGTCCACTGCTGAACTGCTGTTTGACACTGAGCAGCGCCCTCTGGTGGTGCTGAGCTGTGACCTGCAGCTCTGACCTCTACTGTTGCTGTGAGCAGGTTGGTGGTGCAGCTCGGCTCCATCATGTCGGCCCTGAAGGCTCCGGCTGCCGACGCTCTGAGTCACCTGGGTCGCTTCTCCACTCTGTGGAACCAGGTGTGTTGTTGTTGTTGTTGTTGTTGTTGTTGCTGTTGTTGTTGTTGTTGTGGTGGTGCAGTGACAGCTGGTTGTGTTTAGGATCCAGAGCAGCAGCTGCAGATCTTCTTGCAGAGCGGTCCGTCCCTGCCAGAGTTCAGCTCTCACATCTGCTTCTACTCCGTGAGTCACTTTCAGCTTCAGTCCAGAGGTTTTACTCTCTGCTTCCAGGTGCTTGTTGTTCTTTTACTTCACTCTGAACTCAAGCAGCAGTTTCTGCCTGTTTGTCTTTTATTTATTCATTTGTTGCTCCTACTTTTACTTCAGTCACCCTCAGCATGAGCGTGAACATTTACCCATGATGCCTTGCTGCCCTGCAGAAGCTGGAGGAGCAGATTGCGGAGCTCCCTGCGTTCCTCACGGTGGGTCCGGTTCTGCTCGACACCGACCAGCTGAAGCTGGCGCTCGCTCACGAGTGTCGTCTCTGGAAACGAGCCTACGGCGCCGCGCTGAACCGCCAGGCGTCCGCAGACATGAACGCCATCTTCTCATTCGTGGAGGGGCGGACCAAGCGCCTGCAGCGTCCAATCACAGACCTGGAGGACGTCCGAGGAGCGATGGCGGCGCTGAGAGAGGTCAGCCTGCCTCTGATTGGCTGCCTCCATTCAGATATGTTCATTTATGTTAATGGTCAGACTGAACCATCTGTCAGCGTCTCTGATGATTATAATCATACGTATAACTGGTTTTATGTGTTACTTCAGTCCTTTACTGTTTCTCCGACTCATTCATCCGTTTGGTGTTCAGTAAATTAACACCTCATCCTCTCATCCGGTCCCTTCACTCTTTCATCCTTGGTGCTGTTCACTGGTCGAGGTCCGGGAGGAGGAGGTTCGTATCGACGCCACCATCGGCCCGGTGGAGGAATCCTTCGCTCTGCTCAGCAAACACCAGCTGCTCTTCACCGACGGGAACGCAGAGCGTGTGGACGGACTGATGTACGCCTGGAGAAACCTCAACACACTGGTGAGGAACAAGGTCCATTATGGTGGAGATGAAGGTCTATTATGGTGGAGATGAAGGTCTATTATGGTGGAGATGAAGGTTTATGATGGTTAGAAGAAGGTTTATGATGGTAGAAGAAGGTTTATGATGATTAGAAGAAGGTTTATGATGGTAGAAGAAGGTTTATGATGGTAGAAGAAGGTTTATGATGGTAGAAGAAGGTTTATGATGGTAGAAGAAGGTTTATGATGGTTAGAAGAAGGTTTATGATGGTAGAAGAAGGTTTATGATGGTAGAAGAAGGTTTATGATGGTTAGAAGAAGGTTTATGATGGTTAGAAGAAGGTTTATGATGGTAGAAGAAGGTTTATGATGGTAGAAGAAGGTTTATGATGATTAGAAGAAGGTTTATGATGGTAGAAGAAGGTTTATGATGGTAGAAGAAGGTTTATGATGATTAGAAGAAGGTTTATGATGGTTAGAAGAAGGTTTATGATGGTTGGAAGAAGGTTTATGATGGTTAGAAGAAGGTTTATGATGTTTAGAGGAAGGTTTATGATGGTTAGAAGAAGGTTTATGATGGTTAGAAGAAGGTTTATGATGGTAGAAGAAGGTTTATGATGGTAGAAGAAGGTTTATGATGGTAGAAGAAGGTTTATGATGGTTAGAAGAAGGTTTATGATGGTAGAAGAAGGTTTATGATGATTAGAAGAAGGTTTATGATGGTTATAAGAAGGTTTATGATGGTAGAAGAAGGTTTATGATGGTAGAAGAAGGTTTATGATGATTAGAAGAAGGTTTATGATGGTAGAAGAAGGTTTATGATGGTAGAAGAAGGTTTATGATGGTAGAAGAAGGTTTATGATGGTAGAAGAAGGTTTATGATGGTTAGAAGAAGGTTTATGATGGTAGAAGAAGGTTTATGATGGTAGAAGAAGGTTTATGATGGTAGAAGAAGGTTTATGATGGTTGAAGAAGGTTTATGATGGTAGAAGAAGGTTTATGATGGTAGAAGAAGGTTTATGATGATTAGAAGAAGGTTTATGATGGTAGAAGAAGGTTTATGATGGTAGAAGAAGGTTTATGATGGTAGAAGAAGGTTTATGATGGTAGAAGAAGGTTTATGATGGTTAGAAGAAGGTTTATGATGGTTAGAAGAAGGTTTATGATGGTAGAAGAAGGTTTATGATGATTAGAAAAAGGTTTATGATGGTAGAAGAAGGTTTATGATGGTAGAAGAAGGTTTATGATGGTTAGAAGAAGGTTTATGATGGTTAGAAGAAGGTTTATGATGGTAGAAGAAGGTTTATGATGGTAGAAGAAGGTTTATGATGGTAGAAGAAGGTTTATGATGGTTAGAAGAAGGTTTATGATGGTAGAAGAAGGTTTATGATGGTAGAAGAAGGTTTATGATGGTAGAAGAAGGTTTATGATGATTAGAAGAAGGTTTATGATGGTAGAAGAAGGTTTATGATGGTAGAAGAAGGTTTATGATGGTAGAAGAAGGTTTATGATGTTTAGAGGAAGGTTTATGATGGTTAGAAGAAGGTTTATGATGGTTATAAGAAGGTTTATGATGGTAGAAGAAGGTTTATGATGATTAGAAGAAGGTTTATGATGATTAGAGGAAGGTTTATGATGGTAGAAGAAGGTTTATGATGGTAGAAGAAGGTTTATGATGGTAGAAGAAGGTTTATGATGGTAGAAGAAGGTTTATGATGGTTAGAAGAAGGTTTATGATGGTAGAAGAAGGTTTATGATGGTAGAAGAAGGTTTATGATGGTAGAAGAAGGTTTATGATGGTAGAAGAAGGTTTATGATGATTAGAAGAAGGTTTATGATGATTAGAAGAAGGTTTATGATGGTAGAAGAAGGTTTATGATGGTAGAAGAAGGTTTATGATGGTAGAAGAAGGTTTATGATGGTAGAAGAAGGTTTATGATGGTAGAAGAAGGTTTATGATGGTAGAAGAAGGTTTATGATGGTTAGAAGAAGGTTTATGATGGTTAGAAGAAGGTTTATGATGGTAGAAGAAGGTTTATGATGGTAGAAGAAGGTTTATGATGGTAGAAGAAGGTTTATGATGATTAGAAGAAGGTTTATGATGGTAGAAGAAGGTTTATGATGGTTAGAAGAAGGTTTATGATGGTTAGAAGAAGGTTTATGATGGTAGAAGAAGGTTTATGATGATTAGAAGAAGGTTTATGATGGTAGAAGAAGGTTTATGATGGTTAGAAGAAGGTTTATGATGGTTAGAAGAAGGTTTATGATGGTAGAAGAAGGTTTATGATGATTAGAAGAAGGTTTATGATGGTAGAAGAAGGTTTATGATGGTAGAAGAAGGTTTATGATGGTTAGAAGAAGGTTTATGATGGTTAGAAGAAGGTTTATGATGTTTAGAGGAAGGTTTATGATGGTTAGAAGAAGGTTTATGATGGTTAGAAGAAGGTTTATGATGGTAGAAGAAGGTTTATGATGGTAGAAGAAGGTTTATGATGGTAGAAGAAGGTTTATGATGGTTAGAAGAAGGTTTATGATGGTAGAAGAAGGTTTATGATGGTAGAAGAAGGTTTATGATGGTAGAAGAAGGTTTATGATGGTAGAAGAAGGTTTATGATGGTAGAAGAAGGTTTATGATGGAAGGTTTATGATGGTAGAAGGGTTTATGATGGTAGAAGAAGGTTTATGATGGTAGAAGAAGGTTTATGATGGAAGAAGGTTTATGATGAGAAGAAGTTTATGATGGTAGAAGAAGGTTTATGATGGTTAGAAGAAGGTTTATGATGGTAGAAGAAGGTTTATGATGGTAGAAGAAGGTTTATGATGGTAGAAGAAGGTTTATGATGGTAGAAGAAGGTTCACGATGATGGAGAAGAGGGTCTTCATGGTGAAGAAGGTTTTCAGAAGGTCTCCGTGGTCTGAGGTTTGTGTGTTGGGCGTTATCTCAGTGGTGTTTGGCTGCAGGACATCAGAGCTTCTGTGAAGTTTCGTGTCTTCTGCTCCAGAGCACATCCAGTCCAGAGATGCAGAACCGGTGTTGTGCTTTCAGGTGGTGCAGAACCAGAACGGTCTGGTGAAGGTTGAAGCCAGCATGAAGGCCGAGCTGCTGAGTGCAGTGCAGAGCTTCCAGAGCGACGTTCACAGCTTCTGCTCCGACTACAGCCTCAGGTAGACTCCTTGTTCATGTGGTTTTTAGGAACTGGATGAATGAACTGTTCATAGTTTGAGCTACAGCCATGGATTTCAACACACCTCAAAGCAAAGACGAACTTAAGTTTCCCCACAAATTATGAATGAACATGTGAATTTGTCAAAAGAAACACTGACTTGTTCTGTCAACCACCAAAACAATGTTAGCAGGTTGATCTGATCCCTGTCAGAGCTTCATCCTGCGGTCGGTGGTTTATGTCCATGAATCTCCTCTGCAGGGGTCACGGTGTGGAGGGCGTAGCTCCGGCTGAAGCCAGCGAGCGTCTGCAGAGTTTCCAGGCTGAGTTCGAGCAGCTGTGGAATAAATACACGACTTACTCAGCAGGGGAGGAGCTGTTCGGACTGCCGCCTCACGGTAAGAGAGGCCCCGCCCACTTCTTCCTTTCTCTTCCTGCTTCCTAACCGCCGCCTCCCTGCAGAGTTTCCTGAGCTGCACCGCATCCGGAGGGAGCTCTCTCTGCTGGCCAGACTCTACTCCTTGTACAACTCGGTCACCGACAGCGTCGCCTCCTACTACGACATGCTGTGGGCGGAACTCAACATCGACAAGATCACCACGGAGCTGCAGGACTTCCAGAACAGGTAGAGCATCAGGTCCAATGTTCTGATCCAGATCAGGGCTGATCACCATCTTGATTTCACTGATCGGTATCAGCACTAACCTCATCCCAACAGGTCTAACAAAAGGAGGAACAATTCTTCTTTTGGCTTGATTGGCGGGTGGTGGTGGGGTAGAAGGTCTACATGGTGGGGTAGAAGGTCTACATGGTGGGGCAGAAGGTCTACATGGTGGGGTATGACTCCTCTGAAGGAGATAGAAGAAGGAGACTAGTGAGGGACGACACCAAGACTCCTATGACTCCTCTGAAGGAGTTAGAAGAAGGAGACTAGTGAGGGAGGCCACCAAGACTCCTATGACTCCTCTGAAGGAGTTAGAAGAAGGAGACTAGTGAGGGAGGCCACCAAGACTCCTATGACTCCTCTGAAGGAGTTAGAAGAAGGAGACTAGTGAGGGAGGCCACCAAGACTCCTATGGCTCCTCTGAAGGAGTTAGAAGAAGGAGACTAGTGAGGGAGGACACCAAGACTCCTATGACTCCTCTGAAGGAGTTAGAAGAAGGAGACTAGTGAGGGAGGACACCAAGACTCCTATGACTCCTCTGAAGGAGTTAGAAGAAGGAGACTAGTGAGGGAGGACACCAAGACTCCTATGACTCCTCTGAAGGAGTTAGAAGAAGGAGACTAGTGAGGGAGGACACCAAGACTCCTATGACTCCTCTGAAGGAGTTAGAAGAAGGAGACTAGTGAGGGAGGACACCAAGACTCCTATGACTCCTCTGAAGGAGTTAGAAGAAGGAGACTAGTGAGGGAGGACACCAAGACTCCTATGACTCCTCTGAAGGAGTTAGAAGAAGGAGACTAGTGAGGGAGGCCACCAAGACTCCTATGACTCCTCTGAAGGAGTTAGAAGAAGGAGACTAGTGAGGGAGGACACCAAGACTCCTATGACTCCTCTGAAGGAGTTAGAAGAAGGAAACTAGTGAGGGAGGACACCAAGACTCCTATGACAATGTAGTTTTTTGCTCCGGCTCCCAGTTCTTCTCTGCTTGTGTTGAATTTAGGATCAGGAAGCTCCCGAAGGCGCTGAAGGAGTGGGAGGCCTTCAGAGACCTGAAGAAAACCATCGATGACTTCACAGAGACTTGTCCGTTGCTCCACATGATGGCCAACAAGGTGGGACGAGTCCGTTATTATTAGCCACATTAGCCGTGCAACATGCTAGCAGTCAGGATTATCCAAGATTGTCATTGTGCAGCTGCCGACAACAACACAACCAAATTATGGAGGTGCTCCCTGAGTTAAAATAGAGTAAAATAAATCATATAATAGTAGAAGAACATGTGTGAATGATAATAAATAACATCTGTCAACCGTGACCTGGATGACTGAGCATCTTCACAGGCAAATAATAGGAAATGTAAACACATCAGTAACAGCAGTGGTCCACCAGGTGTTCAGACGTTTGTGTTTAATTTGTGCCTCATGCTGGTTGTTGGTGCGACACACAGCGTCTCCAGCAGGAACCAGGTGGCTTTCAGTGCTGCTGGCTTCACTTCCCGGCTTGAGATGGTGCTCAAATAGTAATAGAATCACACGTTCTTCCTCCAGGCCATGCTGCCCAGACACTGGACTCGTCTCCGTGACTTGACCGGTCACAGCTTCCAGGTGGAGTCGGACAGTTTCTCCCTCAGAAACATCATGGAGGCTCCGCTGCTGGAGCACAAGGAGGACATCGAGGTACTGATGCAGGAAACACTGATGTGTGCATGCAGACGCTCATGTTGTCTAATACCCCTCCTCCACCAAGAAGAACCAGGTCCTAGTTCTGGTTCTTAGTTGGTTCTAATCTGGTTCCTCCTAAGAACCTGTTTGGAGTCCAGTTGGAGCCATTGGGTCACCGTAAAACCACTACACTAGCATCCATTACATAGCAGTTAAACAAACGCAGTAAGTTGATGATAATATCTATGTTTATCTCTATAGATGGTCTTAAGGCTGATTGTGAGGCGGAGGTCCTCCTGTTGCCTGGACACATCCGTGATCACGCTACTGGTGGGACACAACTGTAGCGGATTTCAGGTCAACAGTTTGTGCTAAACTTCCGTGTGTCCCGGGAGTCATTCCAATACATGTGTGATGGGACCAGGGACGTCCTGGAGAACAAGGACACTAATTAGCGCTTGTGTGTCCCTTTCCACCGTTGATGGTTGGTCACCATAACCCCGCCCCCAGCCCCTGACGTACTCGGTGCTTAGCTCTGGACCAGCAAAGAGTTGGTGCTTGCTGAGCTCCAGTTTATAGAACCTGGAGTCGGTGCTTAGGAGGTGGAAACACAAAGACCTGGAGCTAAGTCAGGCTCTGGGTCTGGACTAGACCTGGAACCAGCTCAGTGGAGGAGGGGTACCAGTGGACCAGAACACAGACAAAGTCACAGTTAACATCTCAGGTCCTGCTAACATGAGCTCTTCTTTCATTTCAACTCAACCCTCAGCTCCAGATTATATTCCACATGACTAAACTTGTTTTTAAGAAGTTCGATGAAGACGAGCATCCAAAGTTTCAATTAGCTCAGAAAATAAGTGCAGAATGGCAGCACCCTTAAACACGTTCATTAGACTCCTGGTTCTGGTCCTCCAGGACCGACTCAGCTGAGACCAGCAGGGAAACATCCAGAGAGGGTTCAGGTTGAACTGCAGGCAGTGTTTCCTCAGAGAGACTGAGAGGAGAATCAAAGCTACTGGATCAATGAATGAATGCAGCGTGGCTCAGATCTGTCTTGCAGATGATTCTCCTGTGTTTGTAATAATCCTGAAACTCAGAGGCAAAAGGTTGAAGTGGACCTGAGAAGTCCAGAGACTTCAGTAACGCTGCTGTTCTGTCTCAGGATGTGTGCATCAGCGCCGTGAAGGAGCAGGACATCGAGGCCAAGCTGAAGGACGTGGCAGCCGAGTGGAGCAGCCGGACGCTCAGCTTCACCACCTTCAGGACCAGAGGGGAGCTGCTGCTCCGAGGGGCCGAGACCGCCGAGAACATCTCCATGATGGAGGACAGTCTGATGGTGCTGACGTCGCTGCTGAGCAACAGGTGGGAGACCTGCTGACCTGCAACACCTCCTGTTCTGAACCTTTGCTCCATCTTTACAATGTTCTCCTCTTCTCTGTTTGCTTTTAAATGTTAAAGTCCTTGTATGTGAAAACCAGCTTGGCAAGAAAACGGATTCTGATTAGCATAGCGTTAGCATTAGCTTTAGCATTAGCAGCTACCAGCTTATCAGACTGAGAGTGAGGTTAGTGTTAGATTAACGTCACCCGCTGTTTGTCTGAAGTCAGCTCATTAGTCTGTTTACTTTCAGTTCGCTGCCTGACGTTGATGCGTTTAAGGAGCTTCTTCTGATGAATCCACTGAGCTGCTGCTGCTCAGTCCGTTAGTCCACGATTCATTATCGTCAGAGTTAAACATTTAGAGGTTGTCACTGAGTGTTGTCCTTCTTAGTGTTAATCTGACAAACTCAGACAGACGAGGAAAGCAGGAAGTCAACCGTGACAGTCAGACGTGGGCGGAGATGATGAGGCAGGCTAATGAAGGGCTGAATGAACTGCGATGCTTCGTCCTGAAGGTACAACGCTCCGTTCAAGCCGTCCATCCAGCTGTGGGTCCAGAAGCTCTCCAACACCTCCGAGATCATTGAGAAGTGGTTGTCGGTTCAGAACCTGTGGATCTACCTGGAGGCGGTGTTCGTGGGCGGAGACATCGCCAAGCAGCTGCCTCAGGTCGGGACTTCGTCTTTGTTTGTTAAAGGTTTTCTCTCCCACTGGGCTGAATTTAAAGCCGGCCTGTAACTCCTGCAGGAGGCCAAGCGTTTCCAGAACATCGACAAGTCCTGGCAGAGGATCATGCAGCGAGCGCACGAGCTTCCCAACGTGGTGCAGTGCAGCGTGGGAGACGAGACGCTCAGCCAGGTGCTGCCGCCGGAATAACCTGCCGACCGCTTCTCCTCAGAACATACCCAGAATTACAGCATTTATAAACAAGTCTGAACTCACAGTCCTGATGTTTCATCTGAGCCACTTTAATCTAAATGTGTCATGTAAAGATTCCTCAGAAACACCAAAGAGGCTCTGCAGAACCAGAACCTTCCTCCTGGTTCTGTCTGTAGAGGCTGACACATGGAGGTAGTTCATGTCCACAGGATGAGGAGACGACTCCACCACTCAGACAACCAAACTGAGAACCTACCTGTCTCCGTCCTCTCTCCTCCTCCAGCTGCTGCCTCACCTGCTGGAGCAGTTGGAGCTCTGTCAGAAGTCTCTGTCCGGCTACCTGGAGAAGAAACGCCTGGTGTTCCCTCGCTTCTTCTTCGTGTCCGACCCTGCACTGCTGGAGATCCTCGGCCAGGCCTCAGACTCACACACTATACAGGTGACACAATATACAGGTGACACACTATACAGGTGACACACTATACAGGTGACACACTATACAGGTGACACACTATACAGGTGACACAGTATACAGGTGACACAATATACAGGTGACACAATATACAGGTGACACGATATACAGGTGACACGATATACAGGTGACACGATATACAGGTGACACACTATACAGGTGACACGCTATACAGGTGACACAATATACAGGTGACACGATATACAGGTGACACGATATACAGGTGACACAATATACAGGTGACACACTATACAGGTGATACAATATACAGGTGACACACTATACAGGTGACACACTATACAGGTGACACAATATACAGGTGACACACTATACAGGTGACACAATATACAGGTGACACAATATACAGGTGACACAATATACAGGTGACACAATATACAGGTGACACAATATACAGGTGACACGATATACAGGTGACACAATATACAGGTGACACAATATACAGGTGACACAATATACAGGTGACACACTATACAGGTGATACAATATACAGGTGACACACTATACAGGTGACACAATATACAGGTGACACGATATACAGGTGACACACTATACAGGTGACACACTATACAGGTGACACAATATACAGGTGACACAATATACAGGTGACACACTATTCAGGTGACACAATATACAGGTGACACACTATACAGGTGACACACTATACAGGTGACACACTATACAGGTGACACACTATACAGGTGACTCACTATACAGGTGACACAATACGCAGGTGACACACTATACAGGTGACTCACTATACAGGTGACACACGATACAGGTGACACACGATACAGGTGACACAATATACAGGTGACACGATATACAGGTGACACGATATACAGGTGACACGATATACAGGTGACACAATATACAGGTGACACAATATACAGGTGACACACAGGTTTTATTTTACTTTACTGAGTCCTGTTTGAACTCTCTGTCTGTCTCACCTGTCTCTCTCTCTCACCTGTCTGTCTCACCTGTCTTTCTCTCAGGCTCACCTGCTCAGCCTCTTTGACAACGTGAACCGTGTTGTCTTCAGTGAGAAGCTCTACGACCAGATGATCAGTTTTCAGTCCCAGGAAGGAGAAAGTGTGGCTCTGAACCAACCTGTCCTGGCCCAGGTACAGCCTTTAATATCCAGGTTTATGACCTTCAGGTCCTTTAATATCCAGGTTTATGACCTTCAGGTCCTTTAATATCCAGGTTTATGACCTTCAGGTCTTTTAATATCCAGGTTTATGACCTTCAGGTCCTTTAATATCCAGGTTTATGACCTTCAGGTCTTTTAATATCCAGGTTTATGACCTTCAGGTCCTTTAATATCCAAGTTTGTGACCTTCAGGTCCTTTAATATCCAGGTTTATGACCTTTAGGTCCTTTAATATCCAGGTTTATGACCTTCAGGTCCTTTAATATCCAAGTTTATGACTTTTAGGTCCTTTAATATCCAAGTTTATGACCTTCAGGTCCTTTAATATCCAGGTTTATGACTTTTAGGTCCTTTAATATCCAGGTTTATGACCTTCAGGTCCTTTAATATCCAGGTTTATGACCTTCAGGTCCTTTAATATCCAAGTTTATGACCTTCAGGTCCTTTAATATCCAGGTTTATGACTTTTAGGTCCTTTAATATCCAGGTTTATGACCTTCAGGTCCTTTAATATCCAGGTTTATGACCTTCAGGTCCTTTGATATCCAGGTTTATGACTTTTAGGTCCTTTAATATCCAGGTTTATGACCTTTAGGTCCTTTAATATCCAGGTTTATGACCTTCAGGTCCTTTAATATCCAGGTTTATGACTTTTAGGTCCTTTAATATCCAGGTTTATGACCTTTAGGTCCTTTAATATCCAGGTTTATGACCTTCAGGTCCTTTAATATCAAGGTTTATGACTTTTAGGTCCTTTAATATCCAGGTTTATGACCTTCAGGTCCTTTAATATCCAGGTTTATGACTTTTAGGTCCTTTAATATCCAGGTTTATGACCTTCAGGTCCTTTAATATCCAGGTTTATGACCTTCAGGTCCTTTGATATCCAGGTTTATGACCTTCAGGTCCTTTAATATCCAGGTTTATGACCTTCAGGTCCTTTAATATCCAGGTTTATGACCTTCCGGTCCTTTAATATCCAGGTTTATGACCTTCAGGTCCTTTTGTACATCCCAGGTTTATGACCTTTAGGTCCTTTAATATCCAGGTTTCATGACTAAAGGTCCTTTAATATCAGGTTTATGACCTTTTCCCAAAGGTCAGCTAATATCAAGTTTATGACCTTCCAGGTCCTTTAATATCAAGTTTATGAGCTTTTGGGTCCCTTTAATATCAAGTTTATGACCTTCAGGTCCTTTAATATCAAGTTTATGACTTTTAGGTCCTTTAATATCCAGGTTTATGACCTTCAGGTCCTTTAATATCAGGTTTATGACCTTCAGGTCCTTTAATATCCAGGTTTATGACCTTCAGGTCCTTTAATATCCAGGTTTATGACCTTCAGGTCCTTTAATATCCAGGTTTATGACCTTCAGGTCCTTTAATATCCAGGTTTATGACCTTCAGGTCCTTTAATATCCAGGTTTATGACCTTCAGGTCCTTTAATATCCAGGTTTATGACCTTCAGGTCCTTTAATATCCAGGTTTATGACTTTTAGGTCCTTTAATATCCAGGTTTATGACCTTCAGGTCCTTTAATATCAAGGTTTATGACTTTTAGGTCCTTTAATATCCAGGTTTATGACCTTCAGGTCCTTTAATATCCAGGTTTATGACCTTTAGGTCCTTTAATATCCAGGTTTATGACCTTTAGGTCCTTTAATATCCAGGTTTATGACCTTCAGGTCCTTTGATATCCAGGTTTATGACCTTCAGGTCCTTTGATATCCAGGTTTATGACCTTCCGGTCCTTTAATATCCAAGTTTATGACCTTTAGGTCCTTTAATATCCAGGTTTATGACCTTCAGGTCCTTTAATATCCAGGTTTATGACCTTCAGGTCCTTTGATATCCAGGTTTATGACCTTCCGGTCCTTTAATATCCAAGTTTATGACCTTTAGGTCCTTTAATATCCAGGTTTATGACCTTCAGGTCCTTTAATATCCAGGTTTATGACTTTTAGGTCCTTTAATATCCAGGTTTATGACCTTCAGGTCCTTTAATATCCAGGTTTATGACCTTCAGGTCCTTTAATATCCAAGTTTATGACCTTCAGGTCCTTTAATATCAGGTTTATGACCTTCAGGTCCTTTAATATCCAGGTTTATGACCTTCAGGTCCTTTAATATCCAGGTTTATGACCTTCAGGTCCTTTAATATCAGGTTTATGACCTTCAGGTCCTTTAATATCCAGGTTTATGACCTTCAGGTCCTTTAATATCCAGGTTTATGACCTTCAGGTCCTTTAATATCCAGGTTTATGACCTTCAGGTCCTTTAATATCCAGGTTTATGACCTTTAGGTCCTTTAATATCCAGGTTTATGACCTTCAGGTCCTTTAATATCCAGGTTTATGACCTTCAGGTCCTTTAATATCCAAGTTTATGACTTTTAGGTCCTTTAATATCCAGGTTTATGACCTTTAGGTCCTTTAATATCCAGGTTTATGACCTTTAGGTCCTTTAATATCCAGGTTTATGACCTTCAGGTCCTTTAATATCCAGGTTTATGACCTTTAGGTCCTTTAATATCCAGGTTTATGACCTTCAGGTCCTTTAATATCCAGGTTTATGACCTTCAGGTCCTTTAATATCCAGGTTTATGACCTTTAGGTCCTTTAATATCCAGGTTTATGACCTTTTGGTCTTTTAATATCCAGGTTTATGACCTTTTGGTCTTTTAATATCCAGGTTTATGACCTTAAGGTCCTTTAATATCCAGGTTTGTGACTTAAGTGATTTAATATTCGGGGTTTGAGGTTTCTGTGCATTCATATCCATGTTGTTGAGGTTCTGGTGCAGTATTATCCGGTTTTCTGAGGTCTGATAGCATTAATATCTGGGTTTTAGAGGTTTTGGTGTGTTAGTATCCCGGTGTTTGATGAGACCAGAAGAAGTCTAGCAAAGACCTCGCTGTGCAGTTTGATCAGGACTGACCTTGGTGTCTCAGTGAAGAGACTCAGGAATGAATCTGTCTCCTCCTTCCCACCTTGTTTAAACATCCAACCATTTCTAGGTTTCTCCTGATGAAATCTCCTTTGCCACACTGATTGGTGTTTTTTCCTCTAAACTCATGAACTGTTGGCCGTTTCCTTCTCCAGGGGAACGTGGAGGAGTGGTTGGGACAGCTGCTAGCCGGGGTGAGGCTCACCCTCCATGCTATCATCCGTCAGGCCTACCTGGCCGTCAGTGACTCCGGCCTGAAGCTGCTGGAGTTCCAGTCGGCGTTTCCGGCTCAGGTCGGCCTGCTGGGAATCCAGATGATCTGGACCAGAGATGCAGAAGAAGCACTGATCAGCAGCAAGTCCGACAAGAAGGTGCTTCTCTTTAGAAAGCAGGAGGACAGGGCCAACACTTCACCTCCTCCCCCCTCACTGTCGCTGCTTCACTGCCCACAGATCATGCACTCAACCAATCAGAAGTTCCTGGACATCCTCAATGAGCTGATCGACGTGACGACGAAGGAGCTGAGCAGGAACGAGAGGACCAAGTATGAGACGCTCATCACCATCCACGTCCACCAGAGAGACATCTTTGACGACCTGGTGAGCGGACGGACGGACGGACGGACGGACAGAAGTACTGTTGAATATGGATCAGCCTGACTAACGTTGTCATGGTAACTCCATCAGGTGCGTCTGAATGTGCGATCAGCGTCGGACTTCGAATGGCAGAAACAGTCGAGGTTTTACTTCATGGAGGAAACCGACAGATGTGTCATCCAGATCACAGACGTGGAGTTCAGCTACTGCAACGAGTATCTGGGCTGCACAGACAGACTGGTCATCACCCCGCTGACAGACAGGTACCGGACACCTGGATGATTATCCACATCATGCAGTCGATTAATCGATTAATCCCTATTAATAGATTAGAAATATACAGTATACAGTTCATGTTGGAAGCAGAGAGCATTGTGGGAGTTTAGCTACAACGGGCACCATGACAGAGACTTCTGTGGAGGTTAATGACCTAAAGAGCTCTTGTATAGAAGGTGGTTGGTTTCTACTAGAGCGAGTAGCGTGTGTCTGCAGGACACCAGCAGTTTACTACACAGGAAACAGGAAGAATTACTTTATGCATTAAATGATAAACTCTTAGATTGAATGTCGTTTTTGGGGCGGAATGAACCTTTAAATCCAGATC
>JAMOIN010000925.1:0-60645 GCA_024666655.1 Dascyllus trimaculatus
GGCTCTGCTGGGGAGCGGTGTGAAAAGGCTCTGCTGGAAGGCAAGGCGCGCTGTGTTGCTGGGGGCCCCCGTGTGCTGTGCTGGGGAGCCCGGTGAGCTGGGCTGGGGAGCCCGGTGTGCCTGGCTGTGGTGCTGCGGAGCCATGTAGACAGGCTCTGCTGGGGAGCGGTGTGAAAAGGCTCTGCTGGAAGGCAAGGCGCGCTGTGTTGCTGGGGGCCCCCGTGTGCTGGGGAGCCCGGTGAGCTGGTTTTGGGAGCCCGGTGTTCTGGGCTGTGGTGCTGGGTTGCCGTGTGGACAGGCTCTGCTGGGGAGTGGTTTCAACAGGCTCTGATGGAGAGCCAGGCGGGCTGTGGTGCTGGGCGGCCCCGTTTGCTGTGCTGGGGAGCCCGGTGTGCTGGGCTGGGGAGCCCCGTATGCTGGGCTGTGGTGCTGGGGAGCCTGGTGTGCTGGGCTGTGCTGCTGGGGAACCGTGTGGACAGTCTCTGCTGCGGAGAGGTTTGAACAGGCTCTGATGGAGAGCCAGGCGGGCTGTGGTGCTGGGGGGCCCCGTGTGCTGTTCTGGGGAGTCCGGTGTGCTAGGCCGTTCTGCTGGGGAGCCGTGTAGACAGGATCTGCTTGGGAGCCGTGTGAACAGGCTCTGATGGAAAGCCAAGTGGGCTGTGGTGTTAGGGGCCCCCGTTTGCTGTGCCGGGGAGCCCGGTCAGCTCGGCTGGAGAGCCCAGTGTGCTGGGCTGTGCTGCTGGGGAGCCGTGTGGACAGGTTCTGCGACGGAGTGGTTTGAACAGGCTCTGCTGGAGAGCCAGGCGGGCCGTGGTGCTGGGGGCCCCCGTGTGCTGTGCTGGGGAACCCGTTGTGCTGGGCTGGGGAGCCCGGTGTCCTGGGCTGTGCTGCTTGGGAGCCGTGTGGACATGATCTGCTGGGGAGCGGTTTGAACAGGCTCTGCTGGAGAGCCAGGCGGGCTGTGTTGCTGGGGGCCCTCGTGTGCTGTGCTGGGGAGCCCGGTGTGCTGGGCTGTGCTGCTGGGGAGCCGTGTGCACAGTCTCTGCTGAGGAGTGGTGTGAACAGGCTCTGATGGAGAGCCAGGCTTGCTGTTGTGCTGGGGGGCCCCGTGTGCTGTGCTGGGGAGCCCGCTGAGCTGGGCTGGGGAGCGCCGTGTGCTGGGCTGTGGTGCTGGGGGGTCCCGTGTGCTGTGCTGCGGAGCCCGGTGAGATCGGCTGTGGAGCCTGGTGTGCTGGGCTGTGCTGCTGGGGAGCCGTGTGGACAGGCTCTGCTGGGGAGCGGTGTGAACAGGCTCTGATGGAGAGCCAGGCGGGCTGTGGTGCTGGGGGCCCCCGTGTGCTGTGCTGGGGGGCCCGGTGAGCTGGGCTGGGGATCCCGGTGTGCTGTGCTGTGGTGCTGGGGAGCCTTGTAGACAGGCTTTGCTTGGGAGTGGTGTGAACAGACTCTGTTGGAGAGCCAGGCGGGCTGTGGTGCTGGGGGGCCCCGTGTGCTGTGCTGGGGAGCCTGGTGTGCTGGGCTGTGGTGCTGGGGAGCCGTGTGGACAGGCTCTGCTGGGGAGAGGGTTGAACAGGCTCTGATGGAGAGCCAGGCGGGCTGTGGCGCTGGGGGCCCCCGTGTGCTGTGCTGGGGGGCCTGGTGAGCTGGGCTGGGGAGCCCGGTGTACTGGACTGTGGTGCTGGCCAACCGTGTAGACAGGCTGTGCTGGGGAGCCCCGTGTGCTGTGCTGGGGAGCCCGGTGAGATGGGCTGGGGAGCCCGGTGTACTGGGCTGTGCTGCTGGGGAGCCGTGTGGACAGGTTCTGCTGGGGAGTGGTTTGAACAGGCTCTGCTGCAGAGCCAGGCTGGCTGTGGTGCTGGGGGTCCCCGTGTCCCATGCTGGGGAGCTCGTTGAGCCTGGCTGGGGAGCCCGGTGTGCTTCGCAGTGGTGCTGGGGAGCCGTGTGGACAGGCTCTGCTGGGGAGCTGTTTGAACAGGCAATGATGGAGAGCCAGGCGTGATGTGGTGCTGGTGGCCCCCGTGAGCAATGCTGGGGAGCCCGTTGAGCTTGGCCGGGGAGCCCGCTGTGCTCGGCAGTGCTGATAGGGAGCCCTGTGCACAGGGACTGCTGGGGAGTGGTTTGAACAGGCTCTGCTGGGGAGCCAGGCGGGCTGTGGTGCTGGGGGGGCCCGTGTGCTGTGCTGGGGAGACCGGTGAGCTGGGCTGGGGAGCCCGGTGTGCTGGGCTGTGGTGCTGGGGAGCCGTGTAGACAGGCTCTGCTGGGGAGCGGAGTGAACAGGCTCTGCTGGGGAGCGGTGTGAACAGTCTGTGATGGAGAGTCAGGCGGGCTGTGGTGCTGGGGGGGCCCGTGTGCTGTGCTGGGGAGCCCGGTTAGCTGGGCTAGGGAGCCCGGTGTGCAGGGCTGTTCTGCTGGGGAGCCGTATGGACAGTCTCGGCTTGGGAGAGGTTTGAACATGCTCTGATGGAGAGCCAGGCGGGCTGTGGTGTTGGGGGCCCCCGTGTGCTTTGCTGGGGGGCCCGGTGAGCTGAGTTGGCGAGCCCGGTGTGCTGGGCTGTGCTGCTGGGGAGGCGTGTCGACAGGCTGTGCTGGGGAGTGGTTTCAACAGGCTCTGCTGGAGAGCCAGGCGGGCTGTGGTGCTGGGGGGCCTGGTGAGCTGGGCTGGGGAGCCCGGTGAGCTGGGCTGGGGTGCCCCGTGTGCTGTGCTGCGGAGCCCGGTGAGATCTGCTGGGGAGGCCAGTGTGCTGGGCTGTGGTGCTGGGGAGCCCGGTGTGCTCGGCTGTGGTGCTGGGGAACCGTGTAGACAGGCTCTGCTGTGGAGCGGTGTGAACAGGTTCTGATGTAGAGCCAGGCGGGCTGTGGTGTTGGGGGCCCCCCTGTGCTGTGCTAGGGAGCCCGGTGAGCTGGGCTGGGGAGCCCGGTGAGCTGGGCTGGCGTGCCCCGTGTGCTGTGTTGCGGAGCCCGGTGAGATCTGCTGGGGAGGCCAGTGTGCTGGGCTGTGGTGCTGGGGAGCCCGGTGTGCTCGGCTGTGGTGCTGGGGAACCGTGTAGACAGGCTCTGCTGTGGAGCGGTGTGAACAGGTTCTGATGTAGAGCCAGGCGGGCTGTGGTGCTGGGGGGCCCCGTGTGCTGTGCTGGGGAGCCCGGTGTGCTGGGCTTTGGTGCTGGGGAGCCGAGTGGACAGGCTCTTCTGGGAAGCGGTTTGATCAGGGTAAGCTGGAGAGCCAGGCGGGCTGTGGTGTTGGGGGCCCCCGTGTGCTGTGCTGGGGAGCCTGGTGAGCTGGGCTGGGGAGCCCGGTGTGCTGGGATGTGGTGCTGGGGAGCCCGGTGTGCTGGGCTGTGGTACTGGGGAACCGTGTAGAAAAGCTCTGTTGGGGAGCGGTGTGAACAGGTTCTGATTGAGAGCCAGGCGGCCTGTCGTGCTGAGGGCCCCCGTTTGCTGTGCTGGGGAGCCCAGTGAGCTGGGCTGGGCAGCCTGGTGTGCTGGGCTGTGCTGCCGGGGAGCCGTGTGGACAGGCTCTGCTGGGGAGCGGGTTGAACAGGCTCTGATGTAGAGCAAGGAGGGCTGTTGTGCTGGGGGCCCCCGTGTGCTGTGCTGGGGAGCCCGGTGAACTGGGCTGTGTTGCTGAGGAGCCGTGTAGACAGGCTCTGCTGGGGAGCGGTGTGAACAGGCTCTGATGGAGAGTCAGGAGGGCTGAGGTGCTGGGGGCCCCCGTGTGCTGTGCTGGGGAGCCCGGTGAGCTGGGCTGGGGAGCCCGGTATGCTGGGCTGTGCTGCTGGGGAGCCGTGTGGAATGGCATTGCTGGGGAGCGGTTTAAAAAGGCTCTGCCGGAGAGCCAGGTGGGCTGTGCTGCTGAGTGGGCCCCGTGTGCTGTGCTGGGGAGCCCGGTGAGCTGGGCTGGGGAGCCCGGTCTGCTGTGCTATGCTGCTGGGGAGCCCTGTGGACAGGCTCTGCTGGGGAGTGCCTTGAACAGGCTCTGCTGGAGAGCATGGCGGGCTGTGGTGATGGGGGCCCCCGTGTGATGTGATGGGGAGCACGGTGAGCTGTACTGGGGAGCCCGGTGTTCTGGGCTGTGATGCTGGGGAGCCGTGTAGACAGGCTCTGCTGGGGAGCCGTGTGGACAGGCTCTGCTGCGGAGCCAGGCGGGCATTGGTGCTGGGGGGCCCGGTGTGCTGGGCTGTGGTGCTGTGGAGCCGTGTCGACAGGCTCTGCTGCAGAGCGGTGTGAACAGGCTCTGATGGAGAGCCAGGCGGGCTGTGGTGCTGGGGGCCCCCGTGTGCTGTGCTGGGGGGCCCGGTGAGCTGGGCTGGGGATCCCGGTGTGCTGTGCTGTGGTGCTGGGGAGCCTTGTAGACAGGCTTTGCTTGGGAGTGGTGTGAACAGACTCTGTTGGAGAGCCAGGCGGGCTGTGGTGCTGGGGGGCCCCCTGTGCTGTGCTGGGGAGCCCGCTGAGCTGGGCTTCGGAGCCCGTTGTGTTGGGCTGTGGTGCTGGGGAGCCTTGTGGACAGGCTCTGCTGGGGAGTGGTTTGATCAGGCTCTGCTGGATAGCCAGGCTGGCTGTGGTGCTGGGGGCCCCCGTGTGCATTGCTGCGGAGCCCGTTGAGCTGGGATGTGGAGCCGGGTGTGCTGGGCTGTGGTGCTGGGGAGCCGTGTGGACAGCCTCTGCTGGGGAGCCGTGTGGACAGGCCCTGCTGGCGAGTGGTTTGAACAGGCTCTGCTGGGGAGCGGAGTGAAAAGGCGCTGATGGATAGCCAGGCGGGCTGTTGTGCTGGGACGCCCCGTGTGCTGTGCTGGGGGGCCCCGTGTGCTGTGCTGGAGAGCCCGTTGAGCTGGGCTGGGGAGCCCGGTGTGCTGGGTTGTGGTGCTGGGGAGCCTTGTGTACAGGTTCTGTTGGGGAATGGTTTGAACAGGCTCTGCTGGGGAGCGGAGTGAACAGGCTCTGATGGAGAGCCAGGCGGGCTGTGGTGCTGGGGGGCCCCGTGTGCTGTGCTGGGGATCTCGTTGAGCTTTGCTGGTGGAGCCCGGTGTGCTGGGCTGTGGTGCTGGGGAGCCGTGTGGACAGGCTCTGCTGGGGAGCGGTGTGAACCGGCTCTGGTGGAGAGCCAGGCGGGCTGTGTTGCTGGGGGGCCCCGTGTACTGTGCTGGGGATCTCGTTGAGCTTTGCTGGGGAGCCCGGTGTGCTGGGCTGTGGTGCTGGGGAGCCGTGTAGACAGGCTCTGCTGCGGAGGGGTGTGAACAGGCCCTGATGGAGAGCCAGGCGGGCTGTGGTGCTGGGGGCCCCGTGAGCTGTGCTCAGGAGCCCGGTGAGCTGGGAAGGGGATCCCTGTGTGCTTGGCTGTGGTGATGGGGAGCCGTGTAGAGGCTGTGCTGTTGAGCTGTGTGAACAGGCTCTGCTCGGAGCGGTGTGAACAGGCTCTGATGGAGAGCCAGGCGGGCTTTGGTGCTTGGGGCCGCCATGTGCTGTGCTGGGGAGCCCGGTGTGCTGGGCTGTGGTGCTGGGGAGCCGTGAGGACAGGCTCTGCTCGGGAGAGGGTTGAACAGGCTCTGATGGAGAGCCAGGCGGGTCGTTGTGCTGGGTAGCCCCGTGTGCTGTGCTGGGGAGCCCGTTGAGTTGGGCTGGGGAGCCCGGTGTGCTGGGCTGTGCTGCTGGGGAGCCGTGTGGAAAGGCATTGCTGGGGAGTGGTTTGAAAAGGATCTGCTGGGTAGCCAGGCGGGCTGTTGTGCTGGGGGGCCCCGTGTGCCGATCTGGGGGGCCCCGTGTACTGTGATGGGGAGCCCTGTGAACTGGGCTGTGGTGCTGGGGAGCCGTGTAGACAGGCTCTGCTAGGGAGCGGTGTGAACAGGCTCTGCTGGAGAGCCAGGCGGGCTGTGGTGCTGGGGAGACGTGTAGACAGGCTCTGCTGCGGAGGGGTGTGAACAGGCCCTGATGCACAGCCAGGCGGGCTGTGGTGCTCGGGGCCCCCGTGAGCTGTGCTCAGGAGCCCGGTGAGCTGGGCTGGGGATCCCTGTGTGCTTTGCTGTGGTGATGGGGAGCCGTGTAGACAGGCTGTGCTGTTGAGCGGTGTGAACAGGCTCTGATGGAGAGCCAGCCGGGCTATGGTGCTGGGGTCCCCCGTGTGCTGTACTCGGGAGCCCAGTCAGTAGGGTTTCGGAGCCCAGTGTGCTGGGCCGTGGTGCTGGGAAGCCGTGTGGACAGGCTTTGCTGGGGAGAGGGTTGAACAGGCTCTGATGGAGAGCCAGGCGGGTCGTTGTGCTGGGTAGCCCCGTGTGCTGTGCTGGGGAGCCCGTTGAGTTGGGCTGGGGAGCCGTGTGGACAGGCTCTTCTGGTGAGAGGGTTGAACAGGTTCTGATGGAGAGCCAGGCGGGCTGTGGTGCTGGGGGGCCCCGTGTGCTGTGCTGGGGAGCCCGGTGTGCTGGGCTGTGGTGCTGGGGAGCCGTGAGGACAGGCTCTGCTCGGGAGAGGGTTGAACAGGCTCTGATGGAGAGCCAGGCGGGCTGTGGTTCAGGGAAGCCCGGCGAGCTGTGGTGGGGGCCCCCGTGTGCTGTGCTGGGGAGCCGGGTGAGCAGGGCTGGGGAGCCCGGTTTTCTGGGCTGTGGTGCTGGGGAGCCATGTGGACAGGCTCTGCTGGGGAGTGGTTTGAAAAGGCTCTGATATAGAGCCAGGCGGGCTGTGGTTCTGGGGGCCCCCGTGTGCTGTGCTGGGGAGCCCGGTGTGCTGGGCTGTGGTGCTGGGGAGCCGTGTAGACAGGCTCTGCTGGGCAGAGGGGTGAAAAGGCTCTGATGGAGAGCCTGGCGGGCTGTGGTGCTGCGGGCCATCGTGTGCTGTGCTGGGGATCCCAGTGTGCTGGGCTGTGGTGCTGGGTAGCCGTGTGGACAGGCTCTGCTGAAGAGAGTTTTGTACAGGCTCTGATGGAGAGCCAGGCGGGCTGTTGTGCTGGGAAGCCCCGTGTGCTTTGCTGGGGGGGCCCGTGTGCTGTGCTGGGGGGCCCTGTGTGCTGTGCTGGGGAGACCGTTGAGCTGGGCTGGGGAGCCCGGTGTGCTGGGCTGTTCTGCTGGGGAGCCGTGTGGACAGACTCTGCTGGGGGAGTGGTTTGAACAGGCTCTGCTCGAGAGCCAGTCGGGCTGTGGTTCTGGGGGGCCCCGTGTGCAGTGCTGGAGAGCCCGGTGAGCTGGGCTGTGGTGCTGGGGATCCGTGTAGACAGGCTCTGCTGCGGAGCTGTGTGAACAGGCTCTGATGGAGAGCCAGGCGGGCTGTGATTCTGGGCGCCCCGGTGTGATGTGTTGGGGGGCCCGGTGAGGTGGGCTGGGCAGCCCAGTGTGCTGGGCTGTGGTGCTGGGGAGCCGTGTGGACAGGCTCTGCTGGGGAGCGCTGTGACCAGGCTCTGATGGAGAGCAAGGCGGGATGTGGTGCAGGGGGGCCCCGTGTGCTGTCCTGGGGAGACCGGTGATCTGGGCTGGGGAGCCCGGTGTGCTGGGCTGTGGTGATGGGGAGCCGTGTAGACAGGCTCTGCTGTGGAGGGGTGTGAACAGGCTTTGTTGGAGAGCCAGGCGGGCTATGGTGCTGGGGGGCCCCGTGAGCTGTGCTGGGGAGCCCGGTGAGCTGGGCTGGGGAACCCGGTGTGCTGGGCTTTTGTGCTGGGGAGCCGTGTAGACAGGCTCTGCTGCGGAGGGGTGTGAACAGGTCCTGATGGACAGCCAGGCGGGCTGTGGTGCTCGGGGCCCCCGTGAGCTGTGCTCAGGAGCCCGGTGAGCTGGGCTGGGGATCCCTGTTTGCTTTGCTGTGGTGATGGGGAGCCGTGTAGACAGGCTGTGCTGTTGAGTGGTGTGAACAGGCTCTGATGGAGAGCCAGCCGGGCTGTGGTGCTGGGGTCCCCCGTGTGCTGTACTCGGGAGCCCAGTGAGTTGGGTTTCGGAGCCCAGTGTGCTGGGCCGTGGTGCTGGGAAGCCGTGTGGACAGGCTTTGCTGGGGAAAGGGTTGAACAGGCTCTGATGGAGAGCCAGGCGGGTCGTTGTGCTGGGTAGCCCCGTGTGCTGTGCTAGGGCGGCCCGTGTGCTGTGCTGGGGAGCCCGTTGAGTTGGGCTGGGGAGCCCGGTGTGCTGGGCTGTGGTGCTGGGGAGCCGTGTTGACAGGCTGTTCTGGTGAGAGGGTTGAACAGGTTCTGATGGAGAGCCAGGCGGGCTGTGGTGCTGGGGGGCACCGTGTGTTGTGCTGGGGAGCCTGGTGTGCTGGGCTGTGGTGCTGGGGAGCCGTGTGGACAAGCTCTGCTGGGGAGTGGTTTGAACAGGCTCTGATTGAGAGCCAGGCGGGCTGTGGTGCTGGGGGGCGCCGTGTGCTGTGCTGGGTAGCCCGGTGTGCTGGGATGTGGTGCTGGCGAGCCGTGTAGACAGGCTCTGCTGGGCAGAGGGGTGAAAAGGCTCTGATGGAGAGCCAGGCGGGCTGTGGTGCTGCGGGCCCCCGTGTGCTGTGCTGGGGATCCCAGTGTGCTGGGCTGTGGTGCTGGGTAGCCGTGTGGACAGGCTCTGCTGAAGAGTCTTTTGTACAGGCTCTGATGGAGAGCCAGGCGGGATGTTGTGCTGGGAAGCCCCGTGTGCTTTTCTGGGCGGCCCGTGTGCTGTGCTGGGGGGCCCCGTGTGCTGTGCTGGGGAGCCCGTTGAGCTGGGCTGGGGAGCCCGGTGTGCTGGGCTGTTCTGCTGGGGAGCCGTGTGGACAAGCTCTGCTGGGGGAGTGGTTTGAACAGGCTCTGCTCGAGAGCCAGGCGGGCTGTGGTGCTGGGGGGCGCCGTGTGCAGTGCTGGAGAGCCCGGTGAGCTGGGCTGTGGTGCTGGGGATCCGTGTAGACAGGCTCTGCTGCGGAGCTGTGTGAACAGGCTCTGATGGAGAGCCAGGCGGGCTGTGATTCTGGGCGCCCACGTGTGATGTGTTGGGGGGCCCGGTGAGGTGGGCTGGGGAGCCCAGTGTGCTGGGCTGTGGTGCTGGGGAGCCGTGTGGACAGGCTCTGCTAGGGAGCGCTGTGACCAGGCTCTGATGGAGAGCCAGGCGGGCTGTGGTGCAGGGGGGCCCCGTGTGCTGTTCTGGGGGCCCCCTTGTGCTGTGCTGGGGAGCCCGGTGTGCTGGGCTGTGCTGCTGGGGAGCCGTGTTGACAGGCTCTCTTGGGGACTGTTTTGAAAAGGCTCTCCTGGGGAGCGGAGTGAACAGGCTCAGATGGAGAGCCAGGCGGGCTGTTGTGCTGGGGGCCCCCGCGTGCTTTGGTCTGGAGCCCGGTGAGCTGGGCTGTGGTGCTGTGGAGCCGTGTAGACAGGCTCTGCTGGGGAGCGGTGTGAACAGGCTCTGCTGGGGAGCGGTGTCAACAGTCTCTAATGGAAAGCCAGGCGGGCTGTGGTGCTGGTGAGACCGGGGAGCTGGGTTGGGGAGCCCGGTGTGCTGGGCTGTTCTGCTGGGGAGCCGTGTAGACAAGCTCTGCTGGGATGCTGTGTGAACAGGCTCTGCTGGAGAGCCAGGGGGGCTGTGGTGCTGGGGGCCCCCGTGTCCAGTGATGGGGAGCCCGGTGTGCTGGGCTGTGGTGCTGGGGAGCCGTGGAGACAGGCTCTGCTGCGGAACGGTGTGAACAGGCTATGCTGGAGAGCCTGGTGGGCTGTGGTGCTGGGGTCCTCCGTGTGCTGTGCTGGGGCGCCCGGTGATCTGGGCTTGGGAGCCCGGTGTGCTGGGCTGTGGTGCTGGGGAGCCGTGTTGTCAGGCTCTGCTGCGGAGCGGTGTGAAATGGCTCTGATGGAGAGCCAGGCGGGCTGTGGTGCTGGGAAGCCCCGTGTGCTGTGCTGGGGAGCCCGTTGAGCTGGGCTGGGGAGCCCGGTGTGGTGGGCTGTGGTGCTGTGGAGCCGTGTGGACAGGCTCTGCTGGGGAGAGGGTTTAAAAAGGCTCTGCCGGAGAGCCAGGTGGGCTGTGCTGCTGAGTGGGCCCCGTGTGCTGTGCTGGGGAGCACGGTGAGCTGGGCTGTGGAGCCCGGTCTGCTGGGCTGTGCTGCTGGGGAGCCCTGTGGACAGGCTCTGCTGGGGAGTGCCTTGAACAGGCTCTGCTGGAGAGCATGGCGGGCTGTGGTGATGGGGGCCCCCGTGTGATGTGCTGGGGAGCCCGGTGAGCTGTGCTGGGGAGCCCGGTGTTCTGGTCTGTGATGCTGGGGAGCCGTGTGGACAGGCTCTGCTGCGGAGCCAGGCTGGCATTGGTGCTGGGGGGCCCGGTGTGCTGGGCTGTGGTGCTGTGGAGCCGTGTCGACAGGCTCTCCTGCAGAGCGGTGTGAACAGGCTCTGATGGAGAGCCAGGCGGGCTGTGGTGCTGGGGGCCCCCGTGTGCTGTGCTGGGGGCCACGGTGAGCTGGGCTGGGGAGCACGGTGTGCTGTGCTGTGGTGCTGGGGAGCCTTGTAGACAGGCTTTGCTTGGGAGTGGTGTGAACAGACTCTGTTGGAGAGCCAGGCGGGCTGTGGTGCTGGGGGGCCCCGTGTGCTGTGCTGGGGAGCCCGCTGAGCTGGGCTTCGGAGTCCGTTGTGTTGGGCTGTGGTGCTGGGGAGCCTTGTGGACAGGCTCTGCTGGGGAGTGGTTTGAACCGGCTCTGCTGGATAGCCAGGCTGGCTGTGGTGCTGGGGGCCCCCGTGTGCATTGCTGCGGAGCCCGTTTAGCTGGGATGTGGAGCCGGGTGTGCTGGGCTGTGGTGCTGGGGAGCCGTGTGGACAGCCTCTGCTGGGGAGCCGTGTGGACAGGCCCTGCTGGCGATTGGTTTGAACAGGCTCTGCTGGGGAGCGGAGTGAAAAGGCTCTGATGGAGAGCCAGGCGGGCTGTTGTGCTGGGACGCCCCGTGTGCTGTGCTGGGGGGCCCCGTGTGCTGTGCTGGAGAGCCCGTTGAGCTGGGCTGGGGAGCCCGGTGTGCTGGGTTGTGGTGCTGGGGAGCCTTGTGTACAGGTTCTGTTGGGGAGTGGTTTGAACAGGCTCTGCTGGGGATCGGAGTGAACAGGCTCTGATGGAGAGCCAGGCGGGCTGTGGTGCTGGGGGGCCCCGTGTGCTGTGCTGGGGATCTCGTTGAGCTTTGCTGGGGAGCCCGGTGTGCTGGGCTGTAGTGCTGGGGAGCCGTGTGGACAGGCTCTGCTGGGGAGCGGTGTGAACCGGCTCTGGTGGAGAGCCAGGCGGGCTGTGTTGCTGGGGGGCCCCGTGTGCTGTGCTGGGGATCTCGTTGAGCTTTGCTGGGGAGTCCGGTGTTCTGGGCTGTGGTGCTGGGGAGCCGTGTAGACAGGCTCTGCTGCGGAGGGGTGTGAACAGGCCCTGATGGAGACCCAGGCGGGCTGTGGTGCTGGGGGCCCCGTGAGCTGTGCTCAGGAGCCCGTTGAGCTGGGAAGGGGATCCCTGTGTGCTTGGCTGTGGTGATGGGGAGCCGTGTAGAGGCTGTCCTGTTGAGCTGTGTGAACAGGCTCTGCTCGGAGCGGTGTGAAAAGGTTCTGATGGAGAGCCAGGCTGGCTGTGGTGCTGGGGGCCCCCATGTGCTGTGCTGGGGGCCACGGTGAGCTGGGCTGGGGAGCACGGTGTGCTGGGCTGAGGAGCCTGGTGTGCTGGGCTGTGGTGCTGGGGAGCCGTGTGGACAGGCTCTGCCGGGGAGTGGTTTGAACAGGCTCTGATGGAGAGCCAGGCTTGCTGTGGTGCTGGGGGGCCCCGTGTGCTGTGCTGGGGAGCCCGTTGAGCTGGGCTGGGGAGCCCGGTTATCTGGGCTGTTCTGCTGGCGAGCCGTGTGGACAGGCTCTTCTGGGGAGCGGTATGGAAAGGCTCTGCTGGACAGCCAGGCGGGCTGTGGTGCTGGGGGCACCCGTGTGCTGTGCTGGGGAGCCCGTTGAGCTGGGCTGGGGAGCCCGGTGTGCTGGGCTTTGGTGCTGGGGAGCCGTGTAGACAGGCTCTGATTGAGAGAAAGGCGGGCTGTGGTGCTGGGGGGCCCCGTGTGCTGTGCTGTTGAGCTGGGCTTCGGAGCCCGGTGTGTTGGGCTGTGCTGCTGGGTAGCCTTGTGGACAGGCTCTGCTGGGGAGTGGTTTGAACAGGCTCTGCTGGACAGCCAGGCGGGCTGTTGTGCTGGGGGGCCCCGTGTGCCGATCTGGGGGGCCCCGTGTACTGTGATGGGGAGCCCTGTGAACTGGGCTGTGGTGCTGGGGAGCCGTGTAGACTGGCTCTGCTGCGGAGCGCTGTGAACAGGCTCTGATGGAGTGCCAGGCGGGCTGTGGTGCTGGGGGCCCCCGTGTGCTGTGCTGGGGAGCCCGGTGAGCTGGGCAGAGGAGCCCGGTTTGCTGGGCTGTGCTGCTGGCGAGCCGTGTAGACAGGCTCTGCTAGGGAGCGGTGTGAACAGGCTCTGCTGGAGAGCCAGGCGGGCTGTGGTGCTGGGGAGCCGTGTAGACAGGCTCTGCTGCGGAGGGGTGTGAACAGGCCCTGATGGACAGCCAGGCGGGCTGTGGTGCTCGGGGTTCCCGTGAGCTGTGCTCAGGAGCCCGCTGAGCTGGGCTGGGGATCCCTGTGTGCTTTGCTGTGGTGATGGGGAGCCGTGTAGACAGGCTATGCTGTTGAGCGGTGTGAACAGGCTCTGATGGAGAGCCAGCCGGGCTATGGTGCTGGGGTCCTCCGTGTGCTGTATTCGGGAGCCCAGTCAGTAGGGTTTCGGAGCCCAGTGTGCTGGGCCGTGGTGCTGGGAAGCCGTGTGGACAGGCTTTGCTGGGGAGAGGGTTGAACAGGCTCTGATGGAGAGACAGGCGGGTCGTTGTGCTGGGTAGCCCCGTGTGCTGTGCTGGGGAGCCCGTTGAGTTGGGCTGGGGAGCCCGGTGTGCTGGGCTGTGGTGCTGGGGAGCCGTGTGGACAGGCTCTTCTGGTGAGAGGGTTGAACAGGTTCTGATGGAGAGCCAGGCGGGCTGTGGTGCTGGGGGGCCCCGTGTGCTGTGCTGGGGAGCCTGGTGTGCTGGGCTGTGGTGCTGGGGAGCCGTGTGGACAGGCTCTGCTCGGGAGAGGGTTGAACAGGCTCTGATGGAGAGCCAGGCGGGCTGTGGTTCAGGGGAGCCCGGTGAGCTGTGGTGGGGGCCCCCGTGTGCTGTGCTGGGGAGCCGGGTGAGCAGGGCTGTGGTGCTGGGGAGCCGTGTAGACAGGCTCTGCTTGGCAGAGGGGTGAAAAGGCTCTGATGGAGAGCCAGGCGGGCTGTGGTGCTGCGGGCCCCCGTGTGCTGTGCTGGGGATCCCAGTGTGCTGGGCTGTGGTGCTGGGTAGCCGTGTGGACAGGCTCTGCTGAAGAGAGTTTTGTACAGGCTCTGATGGAGAGCCAGGCGGGCTGTTGTGCTGGGAAGCCCCGTGTGCTTTGCTGGGGGGGCCCGTGTGCTGTGCTGGGGGGCCCCGTGTGCTGTGCTGGGGAGCCCGTTGAGCTGGGCTGGGGAGCCCGGTGTGCTGGGCTGTTCTGCTGGGGAGCCGTGTGGACAGACTCTGCTGGGGGAGTGGTTTGAACAGGCTCTGCTCGAGAGCCAGTCAGGCTGTGGTGCTGGGGGGCCCCGTGTGCAGTGCTGGAGAGCCCGGTGAGCTGGGCTGTGGTGCTGGGGATCCGTGTAGACAGGCTCTTCTGCGGAGCTGTGTGAACAGGCTCTGATGGAGAGCCAGAAGGGCTGTGATTCTGGGCGCCCCGTTGTGATGTGTTGGGGGGCCCGGTGAGGTGGGCTGGGCAGCCCAGTGTGCTGGGCTGTGGTGCTGGGGAGCCGTGTGGACAGGCTCTGCTGGGGAGCGCTGTGACCAGGCTCTGATGGAGAGCCAGGCGGGATGTGGTGCAGGGGGGCCCCGTGTGCTGTCCTGGGGAGACCGGTGAGCTTGGCTGGGGAGCCCGGTGTGCTGGGCTGTGGTGATGGGGAGCCGTGTAGACAGGCTCTGCTGTGGAGGGGTGTGAACAGGCTTTGTTGGAGAGCCAGGCGGGCTATGGTGCTGGGGGGCCCCGTGAGCTGTGCTGGGGAGCCCGGTGAGCTGGGCTGGGGAACCCGGTGTGCTGGGCTTTTGTGCTGGGGAGCCGTGTAGACAGGCTCTGCTGCGGAGGGGTGTGAACAGGTCCTGATGGACAGCCAGGCGGGCTGTGGTGCTCGGGGCCCCCGTGAGCTGTGCTCAGGAGCCCGGTGAGCTGGGCTGGGGATCCCTGTTTGCTTTGCTGTGGTGATGGGGAGCCGTGTAGACAGGCTGTGCTGTTGAGCGGGGTGAACAGGCTCTGATGGAGAGCCAGCCGGGCTGTGGTGCTGGGGTCCCCCGGGTGCTGTACTCGGGAGCCCAGTCAGTTGGGTTTCGGAGCCCAGTGTGCTGGGCCGTGGTACTGGGAAGCCGTGTGGACAGGCTTTGCTGGGGAGAGGGTTGAACAGGCTGTGATGGAGAGCCAGTCGGGTCGTTGTGCTGGGTAGCCCCGTGTGCTGTGCTGGGGGGGCGCGTGTGCTGTGCTTGGGAGCCCGTTGAGTTGGGCTGGGGAGCCCGGTGTGTTTGGCTGTGGTGCTGGGGAGCCGTGTGGACAGGCTCTTCTGGTGAGAGGTTTGAACAGGTTCTGATGGAGAGCCAGGCGGGCTGTGGTGCTGGGGGGCCCCGTGTGCTGTGCTGGGGAGCCTGGTGTGCTGGGCTGTGGTGCTGGGGAGCCGTGTGGACAGGCTCTGCTGGGGAGAGGGTTGAATAGGCTCTGATGGAGAGCCAGGCGGGCTGTGGTGCTGGGGAGCCCCGTGTGCTGTGCTGGGGAGCCCGTTGAGCTGCGCTGGGGAGCCCGGTATGCTGGGCTGTGATGCTGGGGAGAGGTGTGGACAGGCATTGCTGGGCAGTGGTTTGAAAAGGATCTGCTGGACAGCCAGGCGGGCTGTGGTGCTGGGGGGCCCCGTGTGCCGTGTTCGGGAGCCCGGTTTTCTGGGCTGTGGTGCTGGGGAGCCGTGTTGACAGACTCTGGTGGCGAGCGGTGTGAAAAGGCTCTGATGGAAAGCCAGGCGTGCTGTGGTGTTGGGGGCCCCCGTGTGCTGTGCTGGGGTGCCCGGTTGAACAGGCTCTGATGGAGGGCCAGGCGGGCTGTGGTTTTGGGGAGCCCGGTTAGCTGTGCTGGGGGCCCCCGTGTTCTGTGCTGGGGAGCCAGGTGAGCTGGGCTGGGGAGCCCGGTGAGGTGGGCTGGGGAGTCCGGTGTGCTGGGCTGTGCTGCGGGAGAGCCGTGTGGACAGGCTCTGCTGGCGAGCGGTGTGAACAGGCTCTGATGGAAAGCCAGGCGTTCTGTGGTGTTGGGGGCCCCCGTGTGCTGTGCTGGGGTGCCCGGTGAGCTGGGCTGGGGAGCCCGGTGTTCTGGGCTGTGCTGCTGGGGAGGCGTGTGGACAACCTGTGCTGGAGAGTGGTTTGAAGAGGCTCTGCTGGAGAGCAACGCGGGCTGTGGTGCTGGGGGCCCCCGTGAGCTGTGCTGGGGAGACCGGTGAGCTGGGCTGGGAAGCCCGGTGTGCTGGGCTGTGGTGCTGGGGAGCCGTGTAGACAGGCTTTTCTGGCGAGCGGAGTGAACAGGCTCTGATGGAGAGCCAGGCGGGCTTTGGTGAAGGGGGCCCCCGTGTGCTGTGCTGGGGAGCCCGGTGAGCTGGGCTGAGGAGCCCGGTGTGCTGGGCTGTGCTGCTGGGGAGCCGTGTAGACAGGCTCTTCTGGGGAGCGGTTTGAAAAGGCTCTGCTGGAGAGCCAGGCGGGCTGTGGTGTTGGGGGCCCCCGTGTGCTGTGCTGGGGAGCCCGGTGAGCTTGGCTGGGGAGCCCGGTGTGCTGGGCTGTGCTGGTGGGGAGCCGTGTGGACAGGATCAGCTGGGGAGCGGTGTGAACAGGTTCTGCTGGAGAGCCAGCCGGGCTGTGCTTCTGGGGGCCCCGTGTGCTATGCTGGGGAGCCCGGTGAGATCGGCTGGGCAGCCCGGTGTGCTGGGCTGTGGTGCTGGGGATCCCGGTGAGCTGGGCTGGGGAGCCCGGTGAGCTGGGCTGTGCTGCGGTGGTGCCGTGTGGACAGGCTCTGCTGGGGAGTGGTCTACAAGGCTCTGCTGGAGAGCCAGGCGGGCTGTGGGGCTAGGGGGCCCCGTGTGCTGTGCTGGGGAGCCCGGTGAGATCGGCTGGGCAGCCCGGTGTGCTGGGCTGTGGTGCTGGGGATCTCGGTGATCTGGGCTGGGGATCCCGGTGAGCTGGGCTGTGCTGCGGTGGAGCCGTGTTGACAGGCTCTGCTGGGGAGTGGTTTGAACAGGCTCTTCTGGAGGGCCAGGTGGGCTGTGGTGCTGGGGGGCCCCGTGTGCTGTGCTGGGGAGCCCAGTGAGATCGGCTGGGGTGCCCGGTGTGCTGGGCTGTGGTGCTGGGGAGCCGTGTAGACAGGCTCTGCTGGGGAGCGGTGTTAACAAGCTCTGCTGGAGAGCCAGGCGGGCTGTGGTGTTGGGGGCGCCCGTGTGCTGTGCTGGGGAGCCCGGTGAGCTGGGCTCTGCTGCTGGGGAGCCGTGTGGACAGTATCTGCTGGGGAGTTGTTTGAACAGGCTCTGCTGGAGAGCCAGGCGGGCTGTGGTGCTGGGGGGCCCCGTGTGCTGTGCTGCGGAGCCCGGTGAGATCGGCTGGGGAGCCCGGTGTGCTGGGTTGTGCTGCTGGTGAGCCGTGAGGACAAGCTCTCCTGGGGAGCGGATGGAAGAGGCTCTGCTGGAGAGCCAGGCGGGCTGTGGTGCTGGGGGCCCCCGGTTGCTGTGGTGGGGAGCCCAGTGAGCTGGGCTGGGGAGCCCGGTGGGCTGGGCTGTGCTGCTGGGGAGCCGTGTAGACAGGCTCTGCTGCGGAGCGGTGTGAACAGGCTCTGATGGAGAGCCAGGCGCGCTGTGGTGCTGAGTGCCCCCGTGTGCTGTGGTGGGGCACCCGGTGAGGTGGGCTGGGGAGTCCGGTGTGTTTGGCTGTGCTGCTTGGGAGCCGTGTGGACATGCTCTGCTGGGGAGCCGTGTGGACAGGCTCTGTTGGGGAGTGATTTGAACAGGCTCTGCTGGCGAGCCAGGCGGGCTGTGGTTTTGGGGGCCCCCGTGTGCTGTGCTGGGGAGCCCGGTGAGCTGAGCTGGGGAGCCCGGTGTCCTAGACTGTGCTGCTGGTGAGCCGTGTAGACAGGCTCTGCTGGGGAGCGGTCTGAACAGGCTCTGATGGAACGCCAGGCAGGCTGTGGTGTTGGGGGCCCCCGTGTGCTGTGCTAGGCGGCCCGGTGAGCTGGGCTGGGAAGCCCGGTGTTCTGGGCTGTGCTGCTGGGGAGGCGTGTGGACTGCCTGTGCTGGGGAGTGGTTTGAAGAGGCTCTGCTGGAGAGCAACGCGGGCTGTGGTGCTGGGGGCCCCCGTGTGCTGTGCTGGGGAGACCGGTGAGCTGGGCTGGGAAGCCCCGTGTGCAGGGCTGTGGTGCTGGGGAGCCGTGTAGACAGGCTGTTTTGGGGAGCGGTGTGAACAGGCTCTGATGGAGAGCCAGGCGGGCTTTGGTGAAGGGGGGCCCCCGTGTGCTGGGCTGGGGAACCCGGTGTGCTGGGCTGGGGAGCCCGGTGTGCTGGGCTGTGCTGCTGGGGAGCCGTTTGGACAGGCTCTGCTGAGGAGCAGTTTGAAAAGGCTCTGCTGGAGAGCCAGTCGGGCTGTGGTGTTTGGGGCCCCCGTGTGCTGTGCTGGGGAGCCAGGTGAGCTTGGCTGGGGAGCCCGGTGTGCTGGGCTGTGCTGCTGGGGAGCCGTGTGGACATGCTCTGCTGGGGAGCCGTGTGGACAGGGTCTGTTGGGGAGTGATTTGAACAGGCTCTGCTGAAGGGCCAGGCGGGCTGTGGTGCTGGGGGGCCCCGTGTGCTGTGCTGGGGAGCCCGGTGTGCTGGGCTGTGGTGCTTGGGAGCCGTGTTGACAGGCTCTGCTGGGGAGAGGGTTGAACAGGCTCTGATGGAGGGCCAGGCGGGCTTTGGTTTAGGGGAGCCCGGTGAGCTCTGCTGGGGGCCCCCGTGTTCTGTGCTGGGGAGCCAGGTGAGCTGGGCTGGGGAGCCCGGTGAGCTGGGTTGGGGAGCCCGGACTCCTAGACTGTTCTGCTGGGGAGCCGTGTAGACAGGCTCTGCTGTTGAGCCGTGTGAACAGGCTCTGATGGAAAGCCAGGCGGGCTATGGTGTTGGGGGCCCCCGTGTGCTGTGCTGGGGAGCCCGGTGAGCTGGACTGTGGAGCCCGGTGTTCTGGGCTGTGCTGCTGGGGAGGCGTGTGGACAGCCTGTGCTTGGGAGTGGTTTGAAGAGGCTCTGCTGGAGAGCAACGCGGGCTGTGGTGCTGGGGGCCCCCGTGAGCTGTGCTGGGGAGACCGGTGAGCTGGGCTGGGGAGCCCGGTGTGCTGGGCTGTGCTGCTGGGGAGCCGTGTAGAAAGGCTCTGCTGGGGAGCGGTTTGAACAGGCTCTGCTGGAGAGCCAGGCGGGCTGTGGTGTTGGGGGCCCCCGTGTGCTGTGCTGGGGAGCCCGGTGTGCTGGGCTATGCTGCTGGGGAGCCGTGTGGACAGGCTCTGCTGGTGAACGGTTTGAACAGGCTCTGCTGGAGAGCCAGGCGGGCTGTGGTGTTGGGGGCCCCATGTGCTGTGCTGGGGAACCCGGTGTGCTGGGCTGTGCTGCTGGGGAGCCGTGTTGACAGGCTCTGCTGGGGAGCGGTGTGAACAGGTTCTGCTGGAGAGCCAGGCGGGCTGTGCCTCTGGGGACCCCGTGTGCTGTGCTGGGGAGCCCGGTGAGATCGGCTGGGCAGCCCGGTGTGCTGGGCTGTGGTGCTGGGGATCCCGGTGAGCTGGCCTGGGGACCCCGGTGAGCTGGGCTGTGCTGCGGTGGAGCCGTGTGGACAGGATCTGCTGGGGAGTTGTTTGAACAGGCTCTTCTGGAGAGCCAGGCGGGCTGTGGTGCTGGGGGGCCCCGTGTGCTGTGCTGCGGACCCCGTGAGATCGGCTGGGGAGCCCTGTGTGCTGGGCTGTGCTGCTGGGGAGCCGTGAGGACAGGCTCTGCTGGGGAGCGGATGGAAGAGGCTCTGCTGGAGAGCCAGGCGGGCTGTGGTGCTGGGGGCCCCCGGTTGCTGTGGTGGGGAGCCCAGTGAGCTGGGCTGGGGAGCCCGGTGTGCTGGGCTGTGCTGCTGGGGAGCCGTGTAGACAGGCTCTGCTGCGGAGCGGTGTGAACAGGCTCGGATGGAGAGCCAGGCGCGCTGTGGTGCTGAGTGCCCCCGTGTGCTGTGCTGGGGAGCCCGGTTAGCTGGGCTGGGGAGCCCGTTGAGCTGGGCTGTGTTGCTGGGGAGGCGTTTAGACAGGCTCTGCTGGGGAGCGCTGTGAACAGGCTCTGATGGAAATCCAGGTGTGCTGTGGTGTTGAGGCCCCCGTGTGCTGTGCTGGGGACCCAGGTGAACTGGGCTGGGGAGCCCGGTGTGCTGGGCTGTGCTGCTGGGTAGCCGTGTGGACATGCTCTGCTGGGGAGCCGTGTGGACAGGCTCTGTTGGGGAGTGATTTGAACAGGCTCTGCTGGAGGGCCAGGCGGGCTGTGGTTTTGGGGGGCCCCGGGTGCTGTGCTGGGGAGCCCGGTGAACTGGGCTTGGGAGGCCAGTGTGCTTGGGTGTGCTGCTGGGGAGCCGTGTGGACCGGCTCTGCTGGGGAGCGGTGTGAACAGGCTCTGATGGAAAGCCAGGCGGGCTGTGGTGTTGGGGGCCCCCGTGTGCTGTGCTGGGGAGCCCGGTGAGCTGGGCTGGGGAGCCCGGTGTTTTAGGCTGTGCTGCTGGTGAGGCGTGTGGACAGCCTGTGCTGGGGAGTGGTTTGAAGAGGCTCTGCTGGAGAGCAACGCGGGCTGTGGTGCTGGGGGCCCCCGTGAGCTGTGCTGGGGAGACCGGTGAGCTGGGCTGGGGAGCCCGGTGTTCTGGGCCGTGCTGCTGGGGAGGCGTGTGGACAGGCTGTGCTGGGGAGTGGTTTGAACAGGCTCTGCTGGAGAGCAACTCGGGCTGTGGTTCTGGGGGCCCCCGTGTGCTGTGCTGGGGGCCCCCGTGTGCTGTGCTGGGGAGCCCGGTGTGCTGGGCTGTGCTGCTGGGGAGCCGTGTGGACAGGCTCTGCTGGGGATTGTTTTGAACAGGCTCTGCTGGAGAGCTAGGCGGGCTGTGTTGCTGGGGGCCCACGTGTGCTGTGCTGGGGAGCCCGGTGAGCTGGGCCTGGGAGCCCGGTGTGCTGGGCTGTGGTGCTGGGTGGCCGTGTGGACCGGCTCTGCTTGGGAGTGTTTTGAACAGGCTCTGCTGGAGAGCCAGGCGGGCCGTGGTGCTGGGGGCCCCCGTGTGCTGTGCTGGGGAACCCGGTGTTCTGGGCTGGGGAGCCCGGTGTGCTGGGCTGTGCTGCTGGGGAGCCGTGTGGACAGGATCTGCTGGTTAGCGGTTTGAAAAGGCTCTGCTGGAGAGCCAGGCGGGCCGTGGTGCTGGGGGCCCCCGTGTGCTGTGCTGGGGAACCCGGTGTTCTGGGCTGGGGAGCCCGGTGTGCTGGGCTGTGCTGCTGGGGAGCCGTGTAGACAGGCTCTGCTGGGGAGCGTTGTAAACAGGCTCTGCTAGAGAGCCCGGTGTGCTGCGCTGTTCTGCTGGGGAACCGTTTGCTGTGCTGGGGAGCCCGGTGAGCTGGGCTGGGGAGGCCAGTGTGCTGGGCTGTGTTGCTGTCGAGCCGTGTGGACCGGCTCTGTTGGGGAGTGGTTTGAACAGGCTCTGATGGAGAGCCAGGCGGGCTGTGGTGCTGGGGGGCCCGGTGTGCTGTGCTGGGCAGCCCGGTGAGCTGGGCTGGGGAGCCCGGTGTGCTGGGATGTGTTGCTGGGGAGCCGTGTAGACAGGCTCTGCTTGGGAGCGGTGTGAACAGGCTCTGATGGAAAGCCAGGCCGGCTGTGGTGTTGGGGGCCCCCGTGTGCTGTGCTTGGTTGCCCCGTGTGCTGGGCTGTGGTGCTGGGGAGCCGTGTGGACAGGCTCTGCTGGGGAGAGGGTTGAACAGGCTCTGATGGAGAGCCAGGCGGGCTGTGGTTCAGGGGAGCCCGGTGAGCTGTGGTGGGGGCCCCCGTGTGCTGTGCTGGGGAGCCGGGTGAGCAGGGCTGTGGTGCTGGGGAGCCGTGTAGACAGGCTCTGCTTGGCAGAGGGGTGAAAAGGCTCTGATGGAGAGCCAGGCGGGCTGTGGTGCTGCGGGCCCCCGTGTGCTGTGCTGGGGATCCCAGTGTGCTGGGCTGTGGTGCTGGGTAGCCGTGTGGACAGGCTCTGCTGAAGAGTCTTTTGTACAGGCTCTGATGGAGAGCCAGGCGGGATGTTGTGCTGGGAAGCCCCGTGTGCTTTTCTGGGCGGCCCGTGTGCTGTGCTGGGGAGCCCCGTGTGCTGTGCTGGGGAGCCCGTTGAGCTGGGCTGGGGAGCCCGGTGTGCTGGGCTGTTCTGCTGGGGAGCCGTGTGGACAGACTCTGCTGGGGGAGTGGTTTGAACAGGCTCTGCTCGAGAGCCAGTCGGGCTGTGGTGCTGGGGGGCCCCGTGTGCAGTGCTGGAGAGCCCGGTGAGCTGGGCTGTGGTGCTGGGGATCCGTGTAGACAGGCTCTTCTGCGGAGCTGTGTGAACAGGCTCTGATGGAGAGCCAGAAGGGCTGTGATTCTGGGCGCCCCGTTGTGATGATTTGGGGGGCCCGGTGAGGTGGGCTGGGCAGCCCAGTGTGCTGGGCTGTGGTGCTGGGGAGCCGTGTGGACAGGCTCTGCTGGGGAGAGGGTTGAACAGGCTCTGATGTAGAGCCAGGTGGGCTGTGGTACAGGGGAGCCCGGTGAGATGTGCTCAGGAGCCCGGTGAGCTGGGCTGTGTTGCTGGGGAGCCGTGTAGACAGGCTCTGCTGCGGAGGGGTGTGAACAGGCTCTGATGGAGAGCCAGGCGGGCTGTGGGGCTGGGGGCCCCCGTGAGCTGTGCTCAGTAGCCCGGTGAGCTGGGCTGGGGATCCCTGTGTGCTGGGCTGTGGTGATGGGGAGCCGTGTAGACAGGCCGTGCTGTTGAGCGGTGTGAACAGGCTCTGATGGAGAGCCAGCCGGGCTGTGGTGCCGGGGTCCCCCGTGTGCTGTGTTGGGGACCCCGTTGAGTTGGGCCGGGGAGCCCGGTGTGCTGGGCTGTGGTGCTGGGGAGCCGTGTGGACAGGCTCTGCTGGGGAGAGGGTTGAAAAGGCTCTGATGGAGAGCCAGGCGGGCTGTGGTGCTGGGGGGCCGCATGTGCTGTGCTGGGGAGCCCGGTGAGCAAGGATGGGGAGCCCGGTGTGCTGGGCTGTTCTGCTGGGGAGCCGTGTGGACAGGCTATTCTGGGGAGTGGTTTGAGTAGTCTCTGCTGGAGAGCCAGGCGGGCTGTGGTTCTGTGGGGCCCTGTGTGCTGTGCTGTGGAGCCCGATGAGCTGTGCTGGGGAGCCCGGTGTGCTGGGCTGTGGTGCTGGGGAGCCGTGTAGACAGGCTCTGCTGCGGAGCGGTGTGAACAGGCACTTATGGACAGCCAGGCGGGCTGGAGTGCTTGGGGCCCCCGTGTGCTGTGCTTGGCGGCCCGGTGAGCTGGGCTGGGGAGCCCGGTGTGCTGGGCTGGGTATCCCGGTGTTCTGGGGTGTGGTGCTTGGGAGCCGTGTGGACAGGCTCTGCTGGGGAGCGGTGTGAACAGGCTCTGATGGAGAGCCAGGCGGGCTGTGGTGCTCGGGGGCCCCCGTATGCTGTGCTGGGGAGCCCGTTGAGCTGGGAAGGGGAGCCCGGTGTGCTGGGCTGGGGAGCCCGGTGAGCTGAGCTGTGGTGCTGGGGAGCCGTGTAGACAGGCTCTGCTGGGGAGCCATTCGGGCTGTGGTGCTGGGGGGCCCCGTCTGCTGTGCTGGGGAGCCCGGTGTGCTGGGCTGGGGAGCCCCATGTGCTGGGCTGTGGTGCTGCGGAGCCCAGTGTGCTGGGCTGATCTGCTGGCGTGCCGTGTGCAGAGGGTCTGCTGGGAAGCGGTGTGAACAGGCTCTGATGGAGAGCCAGGCGGGCTGTGCTGCGGTGTGCAGGGCTGCTGGGGAGCCGTGTAGACAGGCTCTTCTGGGGAGCTTTGTGAAAAGGCTCTTATGGAGAGCCAGGCGGGCTGTGGTGCTGGGGGCCCCCGTGTGCTGTGCTGTAGAGCCTGGTGAGCTGGGCTGGGGAGCCTGGTGTTCTGGGCAGTGCTGCTGGGGAGCCGTGCATACTGGCTCTGTTGGGGAGTGTTTTGAACAGGCTCTGCTGGAGAGCCAGGCGGGCTGTGTTGGTGGGGGCCCCCTTGCGCTGTGCTTGGCAGCCCGGTGAGCTGGGCTGGGGAGCCCGGTGTGCTGGGCTGTGGTGCTGGGTGGCCCCGTGTGCTGTGCTGCGGAGCGCGGTGAGATCGGCTGTGGAGCCTTGTGTGCTGGGCCGTGCTGCTGGGGAGCCGTGTGGACAGGCTGTGCTGGGGAGCCTTGTGAAGAGGCTCTGCTGGAGAGCCAGGCGGGCCGTGGTGCTGTGGGCCCCCGTGTGCTGTGCTGGGGAAGCCGGTGTGCTTTTCTGTGCTGCTGGGGAGCCGTGTGGACCGGCTCTGCTTGGGAGCGGTGTGAACAGGCTCTGCTGGAGAGCCAGGCGGGCTATGCTGCGGTGTGCTGGGCTGTGCTGCTCGGGAGCCGTGTAGACAGGCTCTGCTGGGGAGCGGTGTGAACAGGCTCTGATGGAGAGCCAGGCGGGCTGTGGTGCTGGGGGCCCCCGTGTGCTATGCTGCGGAGCCCGTTGAGCTGGGATGTGGAGCCCGGTGTGCTGGGCTGTTGTGCTGGGGAGCCGTGTGGACAGGCTCTGCTGGGGAGCCGTGTGGACAGGCTCTGCTGGCGAGTGGTTTGAACAGGCTCTGCTGGGGAGCGGAGTGAACAGGCTCTGATGGAGAACCAGGCGGGCTTTTGTGCTGGGAGGCCCGGTGTGCTGTGCTGGGGGGGCCCGTGTGCTGTGCTGGGGGGCCCCGTGTGCTCTGCTGGGGAGCCCATTGAGCTAGGCTGGGGAGCCCGGTGTGCTGGCCTGTGGTGCTGGGGAGCCGTGTGGACAGGCTCTGCTTGGGGAGTGGTTTGAACAGGCTCTGCTCGAGAGCCAGGCGGGCTGTGGTGCTGGGGGGCCCCGTGTGCTGTGCTGGGGAGCCCGTTGAGCTGGGCATCGGAGCCCGGTGTGTTGGGCTGTGGTGCTGGGGAGCCGTGAGGACAGGCTCTGCTGGGGAGTGGTTTGAACAGGCTCTGCTGGAGAGCCAGGCGGGCTGTGGTGCTGGGCGCCCCCATGTGCTGTGATGGGGAGCCCGGTGTGCTGGGCTGGGGAGCCCGGTGTGCTGGGCTGTGCTGCTTTGGAGCCATGAGGACAGGCTCTGTTGGGGAGCCGTGTGAACAGGCTCTGATGGAGAGCCAGGCAAGCTGTGGTGCTGGGGGGCCCCGTGTGCTATGCTGGGGGCCCCCGTGTGCTGTACTGGGGAGCCCGGTGTGCTGGGCTGTGCTGCTGGTGAGCCGAGTGGACAGGCTCTGCTGGAGAGCATGGCGGGCTGTGGTGCTAGGGGCCCCCGTGTGCTGTACTGTGGAGCCCGCTAAACTGGGCAGTGCTGCTGGGGAGCCGTGCATTCTGGCTCTTCTGGGGAGCCGTGTGGACAAGCTCTGCTGGGGAGCGGTCTGAAAAGGCTCTGATGGAGAGCCAGGCGGGCTGTCATGCTGAGGACCCCCGTGTGCTGTGCTGGGGAGCCCGGTGAGCTGGGCTGCGCAGCCCGGTGTGCTGGGCTGTGCTGCTGGGGAGCCGTGTAGACAAGCTCTGCTGGGGAGCGGTGTGAACAGGCTCTGATGGAGAGCCAGGCGGGCTGTGGTGCAGGGGAGCCCGGTGAGCTAGACTGGGGAGCCCGGTGTGCTGGGCTGTTCTACTGGGGAGCCGTGTGGACAGGATCTGCTGGGGAGCGGTGTGAACAGGCTCTGCTGGAGAGCCAGGCGGGCTGTGGTGCTGGGGGGCCCCGTGTGCTGGGCTGGGGAGCCCTGTGAGATCGGCTTGGGAGCCCAGTTTGCTGGTCTGTGGTGCTGGGGAGCCCTGTGGACAGGGTCTGCTGGGGAGCGGTGTGAACAGGCTCTGCTGGAGAGCCAGGCGGCCTGTGGTTCTGGGGGCCCCCGTGTCCAGTGCTGGGGAGCCCGGTGTGCTGGGCTGTGCTGCTGGGGAGCCCGCTCCCCCAGGCTCTGCTGGGGAGCGGAGTGAACAGGCTCTGATGGAGAGCCAGGCGGGCTGTGGTGCTGGGAAGCCCCGTGTGCTGTGCTGGGGAGCCCGTTGAACTGGGCTGGGGAGCCCGGTGTGCTGGGCTGTGGTGCTGGGGAGCCGTGTGGACAGGGAATGCTGGGGAGTGGTTTGAACAGGCTCTGCTGGAGAGCCAGGTGGGCTGTGGTGTTGGGGGCCTCCTTTGTGCTGTGCTGGGGAGCCCGGTGAGCTGGGATGGGGAGCCCGGTGTCCTAGGGTGTGCTGCTGGGGAGCCGTGTGGAAAGGCTCTGCTGAGGAGCGGTGTGAACAGGCTCTGATGGAATGCCATGCGGGCTGTGGTGTTGGGGGCCCCGTGTGCTGTACTGGGGAGTCCGGTGAGCTGGGCTGTGGAGCCCGGTGTCCTAGGGTGTGCTGCTGGGGAGCCGTGTGGAAAGGCTCTGCTGAGGAGCGGTGTGAACAGGCTCTGATGGAGAGCCAGGCGGGCCGTGGTGCTGGGGGCCCCCGTGTGCTGTTCTGGGGAACCCGGTGCACTCTTCTGTGCACCTGGGGAGCCGTGTGGACCGGGTCTGCTGGGGAGCGGTGTGAACAGGCTCTGATGGAGAGCCAGGCTGGCTGTGGTGCTGGGGGCCCCGTGTGCTGTGCTGGGGAGTCCGGTGAGCTGGGCTGGGGAGCCCGGTGTTCTGGGCTGTGCTGCTGGGGAGGCTTGTGGACAGGCTGTGCTGGGGAGTGGTTTGAACAGGCTCTACTGGAGAGCAACGCGGGCTGTGGTGCTGGGGGCCCCCGTGTGCTGTGCTGGGGGCACCCGTGTGCTGTGCTGGGGGCCCCCGTGTGCTGTGCTGGGGGCCCCGTGTGCTGTGCTTGGGAGCCCGGTGTGCTGGTCTGTGCTGCTGGGGAGCCGTGTGGACAGGCTCTGCTGCAGAGCCTAGCGGGCTGTGGTGCAGGGGGGCACCGTGTTGTTTGCAAGAGGCCCCCGTGTGCTGTGCTGGGGGCCCCCGTGTATTGGGCTGTGGAGGCCAGTTCGCTGGGCTGTGCTGCTGGGGAGCCGTTTGGACAGGCTCTGCTGGGGAGAGGGTTGAACAGGCTCTGCTGGAGAGCCAGGCGGGCTGTGGTGCTGGGGGCCCCCGTGTGCTGTGCTGGGGAGTCCGGTGAGCTGGGCTGGGGAGCCCGGTGTGCTTGGCTTTGGTGCTGGGGGGTCCCGTGTGCTGTGCTGCGGAGCCCGGTGAGATCGGCTGTGGAGCCTGGTGTGCTGGGCTGTTCTGCTGGGGAGCCATGTGGACAGGCTCTGCTGGGGAGCGGTGTGAACAGGCTCTGATGGAGAGCCAGGCGGGCTGTGGTGCTGGGGGCCCCCGTGTGCTGTTCTGGGGAACCCGGTGCACTGTTCTGTGCACCTGGGGAGCCGTGTGGACCGGGTCTGCTGGGGAGCGGTGTGAACAGGCTCTGCTGGAGAGCCAGGCGGGCAGTGCTGCGGTGTGCTGGGCTGTGCTGCTGGGGAGCCGTGTAGACAGGCTCTGCTGGGGAGCGGTGTGAACAGGCTCTGATGGAGAGCCAGGCTGCGCTGACCAACTAGCTGGGGTTTTCACCACCATCTTCAACCAGTCCCTCTCCCAGTGCTCCATCCCACCCTGCTTAAAGTCCTCCACCATCATCCCTCTTCCAAAAAAGAACATTATCAACAGTCTCAACGACTACCGGCCAGTGGCACTCACCCCCATCATCATGAAGTGCTTTGAGAAACTGGTACAGAGTCACATTACTTCATGCCTGCCACCCACACTCGACCCCCACCAGTTTGCCTACAGAGCCAACCGGTCTACGCAGGACGCCATCGCCACCGCTCTGCACCCCACGCTGACACACGTGGAACAGCGAGGGAGCTATGCGAGGCTGCTCTTCCTGGACTTCAGTTCGGCTTTCAATACCATCATTCCAAGCAGACTGGTGAGCAAGCTGGTGGACCTGGGTCTCTCCCACAACATCTGCAACTGGATTATGGACTTCCTGACAGACCGCTCCCAGAGGGTGAGAGTAGGACCCCACCTGTCCTCAGCACTGAGCACCAGCACTGGTTCTCCACAGGGCTGTGTGCTAAGCCCCCTACTCTACACCCTCTACACCCACGACTGCACCCCCACCCACCCGAGCAACACCATCATCAAGTTTGCGGATGATACCACGGTGGTGGGGCTCATCTCAGGAGGAGATGAGACTGCCTACAGGGTGGAGGTGGATCGGCTGTCAGCCTGGTGCACCACCAATAACCTCATCCTGAACACCTCCAAGTCTAAAGAACTGATCATAGACTTCAGGAGGTGTAAACCGGACATTCAACCCATCAGCATAAATGGGGACAGGGTGGAGATGGTGCCAGACTTCAGGTTCCTGGGCACCTACATCAGCAAGGACCTGACCTGGACTTCAAACTCTGCAGCGATACTGAAGAAGGCACAACAGAGACTCCACTTCCTGAGGATTCTCAGAAAGAACAACTTAAAAAATGAGCTCCTGTTGTCCTTCTACCGCTGCTCGGTGGAGTCGGTGCTGAGCTGTGGGATCTCATTATGGTTCTCCAGTTGCACGATGGCAGAGAGGAAGCAGCTCCAGAGGGTCATAAATGCGGCCCAGAGACTGACTGGCTGCCCTCTGCCATCTCTGGAGGAGATATACAACACCCGCTGCCTCAGGAGAGCCCGCAGCATCATCAGGGACTTCTCACACCCTGGTCACCACCTGTTTGAACTTCTACCCTCAGCGAGACGTTTCAGGGCAATAAAGTCAAAAACCAACAGACTAAAAAACAGCTTCTACCGAAGAGCTGTTGCTGCCCTGAACGCCGCACATTGACTCAACTCTGTACAGCTGCTGCAGTCACAAAAACCTGTTTCCACATTTCCAAGTGCAATACTGTCTGTGCAATATCCCGATTATATATGTATGTGTAGATGTATGTCTGTGGGTGTATGCATATATATACATATATATATATATATATATATATATATATATATATATATATATATATATATATTTATTAAAAATCCAGAGATCTATTTTTTTTTCTTTCAATTTTTTGCTTTTCTGTCTTGTAAATACTTTTTAATAATGTACAGTCCCTTACTATTTTTTAATATTTTTAATATTTATGTCTGTTTGCACTGTTCTGTACGAGAGGTGCAACTGTTTAAATTTCGTTGTTCTTCTGATGGGACAATGACAATAAAAGAATTCTGATTCTGATTCTGGTGCTGGGGGGCCCCGTGTGCCGTACTGGGGAGCCCGGTGAGCTGGGCTGGGGAGCCCGGTGTGCTGGGCTGTGGTGCTGGGGAGCCGTGTAGACAGGCTCTGCTGCGGAGCGGTGTGAACAGGCTCTTATGGAGAGCCAGGCGGGCTGTAGTGCTGAGGGCCCCCGTGTGCTGTGCTGGGCGGCCCGGTGAGCTGGGCTGGGGAGCCCGGTGTGCTGGGCTGTGGTGCTGGGGAGCCGTGTGGACAGGCTCTGCTGGGGAGAGGGTTGAACAGGCTCTGATGGAGAGCCAGGCGGGCTGTGGTTCAGGGGAGCCCGGTGAGCTGTGCTGGGGGCCCCCGTGTGCTGTGCTGGGGAGCCCGTTGAGCTGGGCTGGCTAGCCCGGTGTGCTGGGCTGTGGTGCTTGGGAGACGTGTGGACAGGCTCTGCTGGGGAGTGGTTTGAACAGGCTCTGATGGAGTGCCAGGCGGGCTGTGGCGCTGGGCGCCCCCGTGTGCTGTGCTGGGGGGCCCGGTGAGCTGTGCTGGGGAGCCCGGTGTGCTGGGCTGTGGTGCTTGGGAACCGTGTAGACAGGCTCTGCTGGGGAGCGGTGTGAACAGGCTCTGATGGAGAGCCAGGCTGGCTGTGGTGCTGGGGGGCCCCGCGTGCTGTGCTGGGGAGCCCGGTGTGCTTGGCTGTGGTGCTGGGGAGCCGTGCGGACAGGCTCTGCTGGGGAGCCGTGTGGACAGGCTCTGCTGGGGAGCGGTGTGAAAAGGCTCTGATGGAGAGCCAGGCGGGATGTGGTTCTGGGGGGCCCCATGTGCTGTGTTGGGGAGCCCGGTGAGCTTGGCTGGGGAGCCCGGTGTTCTGGGCTGTGGTGCTGGGGAGCCGTGTAGACAGGCTCCGCTGGTGAGCGGTGTGAAAAGGCTCTGATGGAGAACCATCGGGGCTGTGGTGCTGGGGGGCCCCGTGTGCTGTGCTGGGGAGCCCGTTGAGCTGGGCTGGGGAGCCCGGTGTGTTGGGCTTTGGTGCTAGGGAACCGTGTGGAAAGGATCTGCTGGGGAGTGGTTTGAAAAGGCTCTGCTGGATAGCCAGGCGGGCTGTGGTGCTTGGGGCCCCCGTGTGCTGTGCTGGGGAGCCCGGTGAGCTGGGATGAGGAGCCCATTGTGCTGGGCTGGGGAGCCCGGTGTGCTGGGCTGTGGTGCTGGGTAGCCGTGTTGACCTGCTCTGCTGGCGAGTGGTTTGAACAGGCTATGCTGGGGAGCGGAGTGAACAGGCTCTGATGGAGAGCCAGGCTGGCTGTTGTGCTGGGAAGCCCCGTGTGCTGTGCTGGGGGGCCCCGTGTGCTTTGCTGGGGAGCCCGTTGAGCTGGGCTGGGGAGCCCGGTGTGCTGGGCTGTGGTGCTGGGGAGCCGTGTAGACAGGCTCTTCTGGGGAGTGGTTTGAAAAGGCACTGCTGGGGAGCGGAGTGAACAGGCTGTGAGGGAGAGCGAGGCGGGCTTTGGTGCTGGGAAGCCCCGTGTGCTGTGCTGGGGAGCCTGTTGAGTTGGGCCTGGGAGCCCGGTGTTGTGGGCTGTGGTGCTGGGGAGCCGTGTGGACAGGCTCTGCTGGGGAGAGGGTTGAAAAGGTTCTGATGGAGAGCCAGGCGGGCTGTGGTGCTGGGGGGCCCCGTGTGCTGTGCTCGGGATCTCGTTAAGCTGGGCTGGGGAGCCCGGTGTGCTGGGCTGTGCTGCTGGAGAGCCGTGTGGACAGGCTCTGCTCGGGAGTGGATTGAACAGGCACTGCTGGAGAGCCAGGCGGGCTTTGGTGCTGGGGGGCCCCGTGTGCTGTGCTGGGGAGCCCGGTGAGCTGGGCAGAGGAGCCCGGTGTGGTGGGCTGTGGTGCTGGGTAGCCGTGTAGACAGCCTCTGCTGGCGAGTGGTTTGAACAGGCTCTGCTGCAGAGTCAGGCGGGCTGTGGTGCTGGGGGGCCCCGTGTGCTGTGCTGGGGAGCCTGGTGTGCTGGGCTGTGGTGCTGGGGAGCCGTGTGGACAGGCTCTGCTGGGGAGAGGGTTGAACAGGCTCCGATGGAGAGCCAGGCGGGCTGTGGTTCTGGGGGGCCCCTTGTGCTGTGCTGGGGAGCCCGGTGAGCTGGGCTGTTGAGCCCGGTGTGCTGGGCTGTGCTGCTGGGGAGCCGTGTGGACAGGCTCTGCTGGGTAGTGGTTTAAAAAGGATCTGCTGGAGAGCCAGGCAGACTGTGGTGCTGTGGGGCCCCGTGTGCCGTGATCGGGAGCCGGGTGAGCTGGGCTGGGGAGCTTGGTTTGCTGGGCTGTGCTGCTGGGGACCCGTGTAGACAGGCTCTGCTGGGGAGCGGTGTGAAGAGGCTCTGATGGAGAGCCAGGCGGGCTGTGGTGCTGTGAAGCCACGTGTGCTGTGCTGGGGGGCCCCGTGTGCTGTGCTGGGGAGCCCGGTGTGCTGGGCTGTGGTGCTGGGAAGACCCGTGTGCTGTGCTGGGGAGCAGGTTGAGCCGGGCTGTGGAGCCCGGTGTGGTGGGCTGTTGTGCTGGGGAGCCGTGTGGACAGGCTCTGCTGGTTAGAGGGTTGAACAGGCTCTGATGGAGAGCCAGGCGGGCTGTGGTGCCGGGGGGCCCCGTGTGCTGTGCTGGGGAGCCCGGTGTGATGGGCTGGGGAGCCCCGTGTTCTGGGGAGCCCGGTGAGCTGGGCTGTGGTGATGGGGAGCCGTGTAGACTGGCTCTGCTGCGGAGCGGTGTGAACAGGCTCTGATGGAGAGCCAGGCGGGCTGTGGTGATGGGGGGCACCGTGTGCTGTGCTGGGGAGCCCGTTGAGCTGGGCTGGGGAGCCCGGTGTGTTGGGCTTTGGTACTGGGGAGCCGTGTGTACAGGCTCTGCTGGCGAGTGGTTTGAAAAGGCTCTGTTGGATAGCCAGGCGGGGTGTGGTGCTGGGGGCCCCCGTGTGCTGTGCTGGGGAGCCCTGTGAGCTTGGCTGAGGAGCCCGGTGTGTTGGGCTTTGGTACTGGGGAGCCGTGTGTACAGGCTCTGCTGGCGAGTGGTTTGAACAGGCTCTGCTGGGGAGCGGAGTGAACAGGCTCTGATGGAGAGCCAGGCGGGCTGTTGTGCTTGTAAGCCCCGTGTGCTGTGCTGGGGGGCCCCGTGTGCTGTGCTGGGGAGCCCTGTGTGCTGGGCTGGGGAGCCCGGTGTGCTGGGCTGTGGTGATGGGGAGCCGTGTAGACAGGCTCTGCTGGGGAGCGGTGTGAACAGGCTCTGCTCGAAAGCCAGGCGGGCTGTGGTGCTGGGGGGCCCCGTGTGCAGTGCTGGGGAGCCCTGTGAGCTGGGCTGGGGAGCCCGGTGTGCTGGGCTGTGGTGATGGGGAGCCGTGTAGACAGGCTGTGCTGGGGAGCGGTGTGAACAGGCTCTGATGGAGAGCCAGGCGGGCTGTGATGGTGTGGGCCCCCGTGTGCTGTGCTGGGGGGCCTTGTGAGGTGGGCTGGGGAGACCGGTGTGCTGGGCTCTGCTGCTGGGGAGCCGTGTGGAAAGGCTCTGCTGGCGAGTGGTTTGAACAGGCTCTGCTGGAGAGCCAGGCGGGCTGTGGTGCTGGGGGGCCCTTTGTGCTGTGCTGGGGAGCCCGGTGTGCTGGGCTGTGGTACTGGCGAGCCGTGTGGACAGGCTCTGCTGAGGAGCGGTGTGAACATGCTCTGATGGAGAGTCAGGCGGGCTGTGGCTCTGGGGGCTTCCATGTGCTGTGCTGGGGAGCCGGGTGAACTTGGCTGGGGAGCCCTGTGTGCTGGGCTGTTTTGCTGGGGAGCCGTGTGGACTCGCTCTGCTGGGGAGTGGTTTGAACGGGCTCTGATGGTGAGCCAGGCAGCTGTGGTGCTGGGGGGGAACGTGTGCTGTCCTGGGGAGCCCGTTGAGCTGGGCTGGGGAGCCCAGTGTGCTGGGCTGTGGTGCTGGGGAGCCGTGTGGACAGGCTCTGGTGGGGATTGGTTTACACAGGCTCTACTTGAGAGCCAGGCGGGCTGTGGTGCTGGGGGCCCCCGTGTGCTGTGCTGCGGAGCCCTTTGAGCTGGGATGTGGAGCCCGGTGTGCTGGGCTGTGGTGGTGGGGAGCCCGGTGAGCTTGGCTGTGGTGCTGGGGAGCCGAGTGGACAGGCTCTGCTGGGGAGACGTGTGGAAAGGGTCTTCTGGGGAGTGGTTTGAACAGTCTCTGCTGGAGAGCCAGGCTGGGTGTGGTGCTGGGGGCCCCCGTGTGCTGGGCTGGGGACCCCGGTGAGCTGGGCTGGGGAACCCCGTGTGCTGGGCTGTTGTGCTGGGGAGCCGTGTGGACAGGCTCTGCTGGGGAGCGGTGTGAACAGGCTCTGCTGGACAGCCAGGCGGGCTTTTGTGCTGGGGGCCCCCGTGTGCTGTGCTGGGGAGCCCAGTGAGCTGGGCTTGGGACACGGGTGTGCTGGGCTGTGGTGCTGGGGAGCCGTGTAGACAGGCTCTGCTGGCGAGCCATTCGGGCTGTGGTGCTGGGGGGCCCCGTGTGCTGTGTTGGGGAGCCCGGTGTGCTGGGCTTGGGAGCCCGGTGTGCTGGCCTGACCTGCTGGGTTGCCGTGTGGACAGGCTCTGCTGGGGAGTGGTTTGAACAGGCTCGGATGGAGAGCCAGGCGGGCTGTGGTGCTGGGGGGCCCCGTGTGCTGTGCTGGGGAGCCCGGTGTGATGGGCTGGGGAGCCCCGTGTGCTGGGGAGCCCGGTGAGCTGGGCTGTGGTGATGGGGAGCCGTGTAGACAGGCTCTGCTGCGGAGCGGTGTGAACAGGCTCTGATGGAGAGCCAGGCGGGCTGTGGTGATGGGGGGCACCCTGTGCTGTGCTGGGGAGCCCGTTGAGCTGGGCTGGGGAGTCCGGTGTGTTGGGGTTTGGTACTGGGGAGCCGTGTGTACAGGCTCTGCTGGCGAGTTGTTTGAAAAGGCTCTGTTGGATAGCCAGGCGGGCTGTGGTGCTGGGGGCCCCCGTGTGCTGTGCTGGGGAGCCCTGTGAGCTTGGCTGAGGAGCCCGGTGTGTTGGGCTTTGGTACTGGGGAGCCGTGTGTACAGGCTCTGCTGGCGAGTGGTTTGAACAGGCTCTGCTGGGGAGCGGAGTGAACAGGCTCTGATGGAGAGCCAGGCGGGCTGTTGTGCTTGTAAGCCCCGTGTGCTGTGCTGGGGGGACCCGTGTGCTGTGCTGGGGAGCCCTGTGTGCTGGGCTGGGGAGCCCGGTGTGCTGGGCTGTGGTGATGGGGAGCCGTGTAGACAGGCTCTGCTGGGGAGCGGTGTGAACAGGCTCTGATGGAGAGCCAGGCGGGCTGTGATGGTGTGGGCCCCCGTGTGCTGTGCTGGGGGGCCTTGTGAGGTGGGCTGGGGAGACCGGTGTGCTGGGCTCTGCTGCTGGGGAGCCGTGTGGAAAGGCTCTTCTGGCGAGTGGTTTGAACAGGCTCTGCTGGAGAGCCAGGCGGGTTGTGGTGCTGGGGGGCCCCGTGTGCTGTGCTGGGGAGCCCGGTGTGCTGGGCTGTGGTACTGGCGAGCCGTGTGGACAGGCTCTTCTGGGGAGCGGTGTGGACAGGCTCTGCTGAGGAGCGGTGTGAACATGCTCTGATTGAGAGTCAGGCGGGCTGTGGCTCTGGGGGCTTCCATGTGCTGTGCTTGGGAGCCCGGTGAACTTGGCTGGGGAGCCCGGTGTGCTGGGCTGTTTTGCTGGGGAGCCGTGTGGACTCGCTCTGCTGGGGAGCGGTGTGAACAGGCTCTGCTGGAGAGCCAGGCAGCTGTGGTGCTGGGGAGGAACGTGTGCTGTCCTGGGGAGCCCGTTGAGCTGGGCTGGGGAGCCCAGTGTGCTGGGCTGTGGTGCTGGGGAGCCATGTGGACAGGTTCTGCTAGGGAGCGGTGTGAACAGGCTCTGCTGGAGAGCCAGGCGGGCTGTGGTGCTGGGAAGCCGTGTGGACAGGCTTTGCTGGGGAGAGGGTTGAACAGGCTCTGATGGAGAGCCAGGCGGGTCGTTGTGCTGGGTAGCCCCGTGTGCTGTGCTGGGGCTGGGGAGCCCGTTGAGTTGGGCTGGGGAGCCCGGTGTGCTGGGCTGTGGTGCTGGGGAGCCGTGTGGACAGGCTCTTCTGGTGAGAGGGTTGAACAGGTTCTGATGGAGAGCCAGGCGGGCTGTGGTGCTGGGGGGCCCCGTGTGCTGTGCTGGGGAGCCCGGTGTGCTGGGCTGTGGTGCTGGGGAGCCGTGTGGACAGGCTCTGCTGGGGAGAGGGTTGAACAGGCTCTGATGGAGAGCCAGGCGGGCTGTGGTTCAGGGGAGCCCGGTGAGCTGTGGTGGGGGCCCCCGTGTGCTGTGCTGGGGAGCCGGGTGAGCAGGGCTGGGGAGCCCGGTTTGCTGGGCTGTGGTGCTGGGGAGCCATGTGGACAGGCTCTGCTGGGGAGTGGTTTGAACAGGCTCTGATTGAGAGCCAGGCGGGCTGTGGTTCTGGGGGCCCCCGTGTGCTGTGCTGGGGAGCCCGGTGTGCTGGGCTGTGGTGCTGGGGAGCCGTGTAGACAGGCTCTGCTGGGCAGAGGGGTGAAAAGGCTCTGATGGAGAGCCAGGCGGGCTGTGGTGCTGCGGGCCCCCGTGTGCTGTGCTGGGGATCCCAGTGTGCTGGGCTGTGGTGCTGGGTTGCCGTGTGGACAGGCTCTGCTGTAGAGAGTTTTGTACAGGCTCTGATGGAGAGCCAGGCGGGCTGTTGTGCTGGGAAGCCCCGTGTGCTTTGCTGGGGGGGCCCGTGTGCTGTGCTGGGGGGCCCCGTGTGCTGTGCATGGGAGCCCGTTGAGCTTGGCTGGGGAGCCCGGTGTGCTGGGCTGTGGTGCTGGGGAGCCGTGTGGACAGGCTCTGCTGGGGGAGTGGTTTGAACAGGCTCTGCTCGAGAGCCAGGCGGGCTGTGGTGCTGGGGGGCCCCGTGTGCAGTGCTGGAGAGCCCGGTGAGCTGGGCTGTGGTCCTGGGGATCCATGTAAACAGGCTCTGCTGCGGAGCTGTGTGAACAGGCTCTGATGGAGAGCCAGGCGGGCTGTGATTCTGGGCGCCCCCGTGTGATGTGTTGGGGGGCCCGGTGAGGTGGGATGTGGAGCCCGGTGTGCTGGGCTGTGGTGCTGGAGAGCTGTGTGGACAGGCTCTTCTGGGGAGCCGTGTGGACAGGCTCTGCTGGCGAGTGGTTTGAACAGGCTCTGCTGGGGAGCGGAGTGAAAAGGGCTCTGATGGAGAGCCAGGCGGGCTGTGGTGCTGGAGGGGCCCGTGTGCTGTGCTGGGGATCTCGTTGAGCTAGGCTGGGGAGCCCGGTGTGCTGGGCTGTGATGCTGGGGAGCCGTGTGGAAGGGCTCTGCTGGGGAGTGGTTTGAACAGGCTCTGCTCGAGAGCCGGGCGGGCTGTGGTGCTGGGGGGCCCCGTGTGCTGTGCTGGGGAGCCCGGTGTGCTGGGCTGTGGTACTGGCAAGCCGTGTGGACAGGCTCTGCTTGGGAGCGGTGTGAACAGGCTCTGATGGAGAGTCATGCGGGCTGTGGTGCTGGGGGCCTCCATGTGCTGTGCTGGGGAGCCCAGTGAGCTTGGCTGGGAAGTCCGGTGTGCTGGGCTGTGCTGCTTGGGAGCCGTGTGGACAGGCTCTGCTGCGGAGCGCTGTGACCAGGCTCTGATGGAGAGCCAGGCGGGCTATGGTGCTGGGGGGGCCCGTGTGCTGTGCTGGGGAGCCCGGTGAGCTGGGCTGGGGAGCCCGGTGTGCTGGGCTGTTTTGCTGGGGAGCCGTGTAGACAGGCTCTGCTGTGGAGGGGTGTGAACAGGCTTTGTTGGAGAGCCAGGCGGGCTATGGTGCTGGGGGGGACCGTGTGCTGTCCTGGGGAGCCCGTTGAGCTGGGCTGGGGAGCCCAGTGTGCTGGGCTGTGGTGCTGGGGAGCCGTGTGGACAGGCTCTGTTTGGGAGTTGTTTGAAAAGGCTCTGATTTAGAGCCAGGCGGGCTGTGGTGCTGGGGAGCCCGGTGAGCTGGGCAGAAGAGCCCGGTGTGCTGGGAAGGGGATCCCTGTGTGCTTGGCTGTGGTGATGGGGAGCCGTGTAGACAGGCTGTGCTGTAGAGCGGTGTGAACAGGCTCTGCTGGGGAGCGGTGTGAAAAGGCTCTGATGGAGAGCCAGGCGGGCTGTGGTTCTGGCGGGCCCCATCTCCTGTGCTGGGGAGTCCGGTGAGCTTGGCTGGGGAGCCCGGTGTTCTGGGCTGTGGTGCTGGGGAGCCGTGTAGACAGGGTATGCTCGGAACGGTGTGAACAGGCTCTGATGGAGAGCCAGGCGGGCTGTGGTGCTGGGGGCCCCCATGTGCTGTGCTGGGGGCCACGGTGAGCTGGGCTGGGGAGCACGGTGTGCTTGGCTGTGGTGCTGGGGAGATGTGTGGACAGGCTCTGCTGGGGGGTGGTTTGAAAAGGCTCTGCTGGAGACCCAGGCCGGCTGTGGTCCTGGGGGGCCCCGTGTTCTGTGCTTGGGAACCTTGTGAGCTGGGCTGGGGAGCCCGGTATGCTAGGCTGTTCTGCTGGGGAGCCGTGTGGACAGGCTCTCCTGGGGAGCGGTGTGAACAGGCTCTGATGGAGAGCCTGCCTGGCTGTGGTTCTAGGGGGCCCCGTGTGCTTTGCTGGGGAGCCCGTTGAGCTGGGCTGGGGAGCCCGGTGTGTTGTGCTTTGGTGCTAGGGAACCGTGTGGACAGGCTCTGCTAGGGAGCGGTGTGAACAGGTTCTGATGGAGAGCAAGGTGGGCTGTGGTGCTGGTGAGCCCGGTGTGCTGGGCTGTGCTGCTGGGGAGCCCTGTGGACAGGCTCTGCTTGGGAATTTTGTGAACAGGCTCTGCTGGAGAGCCAGGCGGGCTGTGGTGCTGGGGAGCAGTGTGGACAGGCTCTGCTGGGGAGAGGGTTGTACAGGCACTGATGGAGAGCCAGGCGGGCTGTGGTGCTGGGGGGCCCCGTGTGCTGTGCTGGGCAGCCCTGTGAGCTTGGCTGGGGAGCCCGGTGTGCTGGGCTTGGGAGCCTCGTGTGCTGGGCTGTGGTGCTGGAGAACCGTGAAGACAGGCTCTGCTGGGGAGCGGTGTGAACAGGCTCTGATGGAGAGCCTGGAGGGCTGTCGTGCTGGGGACCCCCGTGTGCTGTGCTGGGGAGCACGGTGTAATGGGCTGTGCAACTCGGTGTGCTGGGCTGTGCTGCTGGGGAGCCGTGTGGACAGGCTCTGCTGGGGACTTTTTTGAACAGACTCTGCTGGAGAGCCAGGCGGGCTGTGGTGCTGAGGGGCCCCGTGAGCTGTGCTGGGGAGCCCCATGAGCTGGGCTGGGGAGCCCGGTTTGCTGGGCTGTGCTGCTGGGGAGCCGTGTAGAAAGGCTCTCCTGGGGAGCGGTGTGAACAGGCTCTAATGGTGAGCCAGGCTGGCTGTGGTGCTGGGGGCCCCCGTGTGCTGTGCTGGGGAGCCCGGTGAGCTGGGCTGGGGAGCCCGGTGTCCTGGGCTGTGCTGCTGGGGAGCCGTGTAGACAGGCTCTGCTGGGGAGCCGTGTGAAAAGGCTCTGCTGGAGAGCCAGGGGGGCTGTGGTGCTGGGGGCCCCCGTGTCCTGTGCTGGGGAGCCCGGTGAGCTGGGCTGGGGAGCCCGGTGTCCTGGGCTGTGCTGATGGGGAGCCGTGTAGACAGGCTCTGCTGGGGAGCGGAGTGAACAGGCTCTGATCTAGAGCCAGGCGGGCTGTGGTGCTGGGGGCCCCGGTGTGCTCTGCTTTGGAGACCGGTGTTCTGGGCTGTTCTGCTGTGGGGCCGTGTGGACAGGCTCTGCTGTGGAGTGGTCTAAAATGCTCTGCTGGAGAGCCAGGCGGGTTGTGGTGCTAGAGGGCCCTGTGTGCTGTGCTGGGGAGCCGGGTGAGATCGGCTGGGCAGCCCGGTGTGCTGGGCTTTGGTGCTGGGGATCCCGGTGAGCTGGGCTGGGGAGCCCGGTGAGCTGGGCTGTGTTGCGGTGGAGCCGTGTGGACAGGCTCTGCTGGGGAGTGGTTTGAACAGGCTGTGCTGGAGGGCCAGGTGGGCTGTGGTGCTGGGGGGCCCCGTGTGCTGTGCTGGGGAGCCCGGTGAGATCGGCTGGGGAGCCCGGTGTGCTGGGCTGTTGTGCTGGGGAGCCGTGTAGACAGGCTCTGCTGGGGAGCGGTGCAAACAGGCTCTGCTGGAGAGCCAGGCGGGCAGTGGTGTTGGGGGCGCCCGTGTGCTGTGCTGGGCAGCCCGGTGAGCTGGGCCCGGTGGGGAGTTGTGTGGACAGTATCTGCTGGGGAGTTGTTTGAACAGGCTCTGCTGGAGAGCCAGGCGGGCTGTGGTGCTTGTGGGCCCCGTATGCTGTGCTGGGGAAACCGGTGAGTTTGGCTGGGGAGCCCGGTGTGCTGGGCTGTGGTGCTGGGGAGCCGTGTGGACAGGCTCTGCTGTGGAGCCGTGTGGACAGGCTCTGCAGGGGAGCGGTGTGAAAAGGCTCTGATGGAGAGCAAGGCGGGCTGTGGTTCTGGGGGGCCCCATGTGCTTTCCTGGGGAGCCCGGTGAGTTTGGCTGGGGAGCCCGGTGTTCTGGGCTGTGGAGCTGGGGAGCCGTGTGGACAGTCTCTGCTCGGAGCGGTGTAAAGAGGATCTGATGGAGAGCCAGGCGGGCTGTGGTGCTGGGGGCCCCCATGTGCTGTGCTTTAGGCCACAGTGAGCTGGGCTGGGGAGCACGGTGTGCTGGGCTGTGGTGCTGGGGAGCTGTGTGGACAGGCTCTGCTGGGGGGTGGTTTGAACAGGCTCTGCTGGAGACCCAGGCGGGCTGTGGTCCTGAGGGGCCCCTTGTTCTGTGCTGGGGACCCTGGTGAGCTGGGCTGGGGAGCCCGGTATGCTGGGCTGTGGTGCTGGCGAGCCCGGTGTGCTGGGCTTTGGTACTGGGGATCCGTGTAGACAAGCTCTGCTGGGGAGCGGTGTGAACAGTCTCTGATGGAGAGCCAGGCGGGCTGTGGTGCTGGGCGGCCCCGTGTGCTATGCTGTGGAGCCCGGTGTGCTGCGATGGGGAGCCCCGTGTGTTTGGCTGTGGTGCTGGGGAGCCCGGTTTGCTGGGCTGTGGTACTGGGGAACCGTGTAGACAGGCTCTGCTGGGGAGCGGTGTGAACAGGCTTTGATGGAGAGCCAGGTGGACTGTGGTGCTTGGGGGCCCCGTGTGCTGTGCTGGGGAGCCCGGTGTGCTGGGCTGTGGTGCTGGGGAGCCATGTGGAAAGGCTCTGCTGGGGAGTGGTGTGACCAGGCTCTGATGGAGAGCCAGGCTTGCTGTGGTGCTGGGGGGCCCCGTGTGCTGTGCTGGGGAGCCCGTTGAGCTGGGCTGGGGAGCCCGGTGTTCTGGGCTGTTCTGCTGGGGAGCCGTGTGCACAGGCTCTTCTGGGGAGCGGTGTGGACAGGCTCTGCTGGGGAGTGGTGTGAACAGGCTCTGATGGAGAGCCAGGCTTGCTGTAGTGCTGGCAGGCCCCGTGTGCTGTGCTGGGGAGCCCGTTGAGCTGGGCTGGGGAGCCCGGTGTGCTGGGCTGTTCTGCTGGGGAGCCGTGTGCACAGGCTCTTCCTGGTAGCGGTGTGGACAGGCTCTGCTGGACAGCCAGGTGGGCTGTGGTGCTGGGGGCGCCCGTGTGCTGTGTTGGGGAGCCCGTTGAGCTGTGCTGGGTAGCCTGGTGTGCTGGGCTGTGGTGCTGGGGAGCTGTGTGTACAGGCTCTGCTGGGGAGAGGGTTGAACATGCTCTGATTTAGAGCCAGGTGGGCTTTGGTGCTGGGAGCCACCGTGTGCTGAGCTGGGGAGCCCGTTGAGCTGGGCTGGGGAGCCCGGTGTGCTGGGCTGTGGTGCTGGGGAGCCGAGTGGACAGGCTCTGTTGGGGAGTGGTTTGAACAGGCTCTGCTGGAGACCCAGGCGGGCTGTGGTGCTGGGGGCCCCGGTGTGCTGTGCTGCGGGCCCCCGTGTGCTGTGCTGGGGAACCCGGTGTGCTGGGCTGTGCTGCTGGGGAGCCGTGTGGACAGGCTCTGCCGGGGAGCGGTGTGAAGAGGCTCTGCTGGAGAGCCAGGCGGGCTGTGGTGCTGCGGGCCCTCGTGTGCTGTGCTGGGGAGCCCGGTGAGCTGGGCTGGGGAGCCCGGTGTGCTGGGCTGTGGTGCTTGCAAACCGTGAAGACATGCTCTGCTGGGGAGCGGTGTGAACAGGCTCTGATGGAGAGCCAGGCGGGCTGTGGTGCTGGGGGCCGCCGTGTGCTGTGCTGGGGAGCCCGGTGAGCTGGGCTGGGGAGCCCGGTGTGCTGGGCTGTGGTGCTGGGGAGCCGTGTGGACAGGCTCTGCTGGGGAGCGGTGTGAAGAGGCTCTGCTGGAGAACCAGGCGGGCTGTGGTGCTGCGGGCCCTCGTGTGCTGTGCTGGGGAGCCCGGTGTGCTGGGCTGGGGAGCCCGGTGTGCTGGGCTGTGGTGCTGGGGAGCGTTGTGAAATGGCTCTGATGGAGAGAAAGGCGGGCTGTAGTGCTGGGGGCCCCCGTGTTCTGTGCTGGTCGGCCCGGTGAGCTGGGCTGGGGAGCCCCGTGTGCTGGGCTGGGGAGCCCGGTGTGCTGGGCTGTGGTGCTTGGGAGCCGTGTGGACAGGCTCTGCTGGGGAGCGGTGTGAACATGCTCTGATGGAGAGCCAGGCGGGCTGTGGTGCTGGGGGGCCCCGTGTGCTGTGCTGGGGAGCCCTTTGAGCTGGGCTGGGGAGCCCGGTGTGCTGGGATGTGGTGCTTGGGAGCCGTGTTGACAGGCTCTGCTGGGGAGCCATTCGGGCTGTGGTGCTGGGGGGCCCCGTCTGCTGTGCTGGGGTGCCCGGTGTGCTGGGCTGGGGAGCCCCGTGTGCTGGGCTGTGGTGCTGGGGAGCTGTGTGGACAGGCTCTGCTGGGGAGAGGGTTGAACATGCTCTGATTCAGAGCCAGGTGGGCTTTGGTGCTGGAGGCCACCGTGTGCTGTGCTGGGGAGCCCGTTGAGCTGGGCTGGGGAGCCCCGTGTGCTGGGCTGTGGTGCTGCGAGGCCCCGTGTGCAGTGCTGGGGAGCCCGGTTTGCTGGGCTGTGGTGCTGGGGAGCCGTGCGGACAGGCTCTGCTGGGGAGCCGTGTGGACAGGCTCTGCTGGGGAGCGGTGTGAAAAGGCTCTGATGGAGAGCCAGGCGGGCTGTGGTTCTGGGGGGCCCCACGTGCTGTGCTGGGGAGCCCGGTGAGCTTGGCTTGGGAGCCCGGTGTTCTGGTCTGTGGTGCTGGGGAGTTGTGTAGACAGGCTCTGCTCGGAGCGGTGTAAACAGGCTCTGATGGAGAGCCAGGCGGGCTGTGGTGCTGGGGGCCCCCATGTGCTGTGCTGGGGGCCACGGTGAGGTGGGCTGGGGAGCACGGTGTGCTTGGCTGTGGTGCTGGGGAGCTGTGTGGACAGGCTCTGCTGGGGGGTGGTTTGATCAGGCTCTGCTGGAGACCCAGGCGGGCTGTGGTCCTGGGGGGCCCCGTGTTCTGTGCTGGGGACCCTGGTGAGCTGGGCTGGGGAGCCCGGTATGCTGGGCTGTGATGCTGGGGAGCCGTGTGGACAGGCTCTGCTGGGGAGCGGTGTGAAAAGGCTCTGATGGAGAGCCAGCCGGGCTGTGGTGCTGGGAGGCCCCTTGTGCTGTGCTGGGGAGCCTGTTGAGCTGGGCTGGGGAGCCCGGTGTGTTGGGCTTTGGTGCTAGGGAACCGTGTGGACAGGCTCTGCTGGGGAGTGGTTTGAAAAGGCTCTGCTGGATAGCCAGGCGGGCTGTGGTGCTGGGGGCCCCCGTGTGCTGTGCTGGGGATTCCTGTGAACTGGGCTGAGGAGCCCGGTGTGCTGGGCTGTGGTGCTTGGGAGCCGTGTTGACAGGCTCTGCTCGCGAGTGGTTTGAACAGGCTCCGCTGGGGAGCGTTTTGAAGAGGCTCTGCTGGAGAGCAAGGCGCGCTGTGTTGATGGGGGCCCCCAGGTGCAGTGCTGGGGAGCCCGGTGAGCTGGGCTGGGGAGCCCGGTGTGCTGGGCTGTGGTGCTGGATTGCCGTGTGTACAGGCTCTGCTGGGGAGTGGTTTGAACAGGCTCTGATGGAGAGCCAGGCGGGCTGTGGTGCTGGGGGGCCCCGTGTGCTGTGCTGCGGAGCCCGTTTAGCTGGGATGTGGTGCTGGGGAGCCGTGTGGACAGGCTCTGCTGGGGAGCGGTGTGAACAGGATAAGCTGGAGGGCCAGGCGGGCTGTGGTGCTGGGGGCCCCGTATGCTGTGCCGGGGAGCCCGGTGAACTGGGCTGGGGAGCCCGGTGTGCTGGGCTGTGGTGCTGGTTAGCCGAGTGGACAGGCTCTGCTGGGGAGCGGTTTGAACAGGCTCTGATGGAGAGCAAGGCGCGCTTTGTTTCTGGGGGCCCCCGTGTGCTGTGCTGAGGAGCCCGGTGAGCTGGGCTGGGGAGCCCGGTGTGCTGGGCTGTGGTGCTAGATTGCCGTGTGGACAGGCTCTGCTGGGGAGACGTTTGAACAGGCTCTGATGGAGAGCCAGGCGGGCTGTGGTGCTGGGGGGCCCCGTGTGCTGTGCTGGGGACCCCGGTGTGCTGGGCTGTGGTGCTGGGGTGCCCCATGTGCTTTGCTGCGGAGCCCGGTGATATCGGCCATTGAGCCCGGTGTGCTGGGCTGTGCTGCTGGGGAGCCGTGTGGACAGGCTCTGCTGGCGAGTGGTGTGAACAGGCTCTGATGGAGAGCCAGGCTTGCTGTGGTGTTGGGGGCCCCAGTGTGCTGTGCTGGGGGCCCCCGTGTGCTGTGCTGGGGAGCCCGGTGTGCTGGGCTGTGCTGCTGGGGAGCCGTGTGCACAGGCTCTGCTGGGGAGTGGTTTGAAAAGGCTCTGCTGGACAGCCAGGCGGGCTGTGTTGCTGGGGGTCCCCGTGTGCTGGCTGGGGAGCCCGGTGTACTGGGCTGTGGTGCTGGGGGGCCCCGTGTGCTGTGCTGGGGGGCCCCGTGTGCTGTGCTGGGGAGCCCGGTGAGCTTGGCCGGGGAGTCCGGTGTGCTGGGCTGTTGTGCTGGGTAACCGTGTAGACAGGCTCTGCTGGGGAGTGGTTTGAAAAGGCTATGCTGGACAGCCAGGCACGCTGTTGTTCTGGGGGGCCCTGTGTGCCGTGCTGGGGAGCGCGGTGAGCTGGGCTGGGGAGCCCGTTGTGCTGGGCTGTGGTGCTGGGGAGCCGTGTAGACAGGCTCTGCTGCGGAGCGCTGTGAACAGGCTCTGATGGAGAGCCAGGCGGGCTGTGGTGCTGGGAGCCCGCGTGTGCTTTGCTGGGGAGCCCGTTGAGCTGGGCTGGGGAGCCCGGTGTGCTGGGCTGTGGTGCTGGGGAGCAGTGTGGACAGGCTCTGCTGGGGAGAGTGTTGTACAGGCACTGATGGAGAGCAAGGCGGGCTGTGGTGCTGGGGGGACCCGTGTGCTGTGCTGGGGAGCCCGGTGAGCTGGGCTGGGGAGCCCGGTGTGCTAGGCTGCTGTGCTGGGTAGCCGTGTGGACAGGCTCTGGTGGGGATTGGTTTACACAGGCTCTACTGGAGAGCCAGGCGGGCTGTGGTGCTGGGGGCCCCCGTGTGCTGTGCTTGGGAGCCCGGTGAGCTGGGCTGGGGAGCCCCGTGTGCTGGGCTGTGGTGCTGGGGAGCCCGGTGTGCTGGACTGTGGTGATGGGGAGCCGTGTAGACAGGGTCTGCTGGCGAGCCATTCGGGCTGTGGTGCTGGGGGGCCCCGTGCGCTGTGCCGGGGGGCCCGGTGTGCTGGGCTGGGGAGCCCCGTGTGCTGGGCTGTGGTGCTGGGGAGCCCGGTGTGCTGCACTGTGGTGATGGGGAGCCGTGTAGACAGGCTCTGCTGCGGAGCGGTGTGAACAGGCTCTGATGGAGAGCCAGGCGGGCTATGGTGCTGGGGGGCCGCGTGTGCCGTGCTGGGGACCCCGGTGTGCTGGGCTGTGGTGCTGGGGAGCCGTGTTGACAGGCTGTGGTGGGGAGTGGTTTGAGAAGGCTCTGCAGGAGAGCCAGGCGGGATGTGGTGCTGGGGGCCCACCTGTGCTGTGCTGGGGTGCCCGGTGAGCTGGGCTGAGGATCCCGGTGTGCAGGGCTGTAGTGCTGGGGAGCCGTGTGGACAGGCTCTGCTGGGGAGCGGTGTGAAAACGCTCTGATGGAGAGCCAGGCGGGCTGTGGTTCTGGGGGGCCCCGTTTGCTGTGCTGGGGAGCCCGGTGAGCTGGGCTGGGGAGCCCGGTGTTCTGGGCTTTTTTGCTGGGGAGCCGTGTGGACAGGCTCTGCTGGGGAGAGGGTTAAACAGGCTCTGATGGAGAGCTAGGCGGGCTGTGATGGTGGGGGCCCCCGTGTGCTGTGCTGGGGGGCCCGGTGAGGTGCGCTGGGGAGCCCGGTAGGCAGTGCTGTGGGCCCCCGTGATCTGTGCTGGGGAGCCGGGTGAGCAGGGCTGGGGAGCCCTGTGTGCTGGGCTGTGGTGCTTGGGAGCCGTGAGGACAGGCTCTGCTGGGGAGCGTTTTGAAGAGGCTCTGCTGGAGAGCCAGGCGGGCTGTGGTGCTGGGGGCCCCCGGTTGCTGTGGTGGGGAGTCCAGTGAGCTGGGCTGGGGAGCCCGTTGTGCTGGGCTCTGCTGCTGGGGAGCCGTGGAGACAGGCTCTGCTGCGGAGAGGTGTGAACAGGCTATGCTGGAGAGCCAGGTGGGCTGTGGTGCTGGGGGCCCCGTGTGCTGTGCTGGGGGGCGCGGTGAACTGGGCTTGGGAGCCCGGTGTGCTAGGTTGTGGTGCTGGGGAGCCGTGTGGGCAGGCTCTGCTGGGGAGCGGTGTGAACAGGCTCTGATGGAGAGCCAGGCGGGCTGTGGTGCTGGGGGGCCCGGTGTGCTGTGCTGGGGGGCCCGGTGAGGTGGGCTGGGAAGCCCGGTGTGCTGGGCTGTGGTGCTGGGGAGCCGTGTTTTCAGGCTCTGCTGGGGAGCGGTGTGAAATGGCTCTGATGGAGAGACAGGCGGGCTGTGGTGCTGGGAAGCCGCGTGTGCTGTGCTGGGGAGCCCGTTGAGCTGGGCTGGGGAGCCCGGTGTGGTGGGCTGTGGTGCTGGGGAGCCGTGTGGACAGGCTCTGCTTGGGAGAGGGTTGAACAGGCTCTGATGGAGAGCCAGGCGGGCTGTTGTGCTTGGGGGCCCCGTTTTCTGTGCTTGGGAGCCTGTTGAGCTGGGCTGGGGAGCCCGGTGTGCAGGGCTGTGGTGCTGGGGAGCCATGTAGACAGGCTCTGCTGCGGAGCTGTGTGAACAGGCTCTGATGGAGAGCCAGGCGGGCTGTGATGCTGGGGGCCCCCGTGTGCTGTGCTGCGGAGCCCGTTGAGCTGGGATGTGGAGCCCGGTGTGCTGGGCTGTTGTGCTGGGGAGCCGTGTGGACAGGCTCTTTTGGGGAGCGGTGTGAAAAGGCTCTGATGGAGAGCCAGCCGGGCTGTGGTGCTGGGGGCCCCCGTGTGCTGTGCTCGGGAGCCCAGTGAGCTGGGCTTCGGAGCCCAGTGTGCTGGGCTGTGGTGCTGGGAAGCCGTGTGGACTGGCTCTCATGGGGAGAGGGTTTAACAGGCTCTGATGGAGAGCCAGGCGGGCTGTGGTGCTGGGGGCCCCGTGTGCTGTGCTGGGGAGCCCGGTATGCTGGGCTGTTCTGCTGGGGAGCCGTGTGGACAAGTTCTGCTGCGGAGCGCTGTGAAATGGCTCTGATGGAGAGCCAGGCAGGCTGTGGTTCTGGGGGGCCGCGTGTGCCGTGCTGGGGAGCCCGGTGTGCTGGGCTGTGCTGCTGGGGAGCAGCGTGGACAGGCTCTGCTGGGGAGCGGTGTGAACAGGCTCTGCTGGACAGCCAGGCGGGCTGTGTTGCTGGGGGCCCCCGTGTTCTGTGCTGGGGAGCCCGGTAAGCTGGGCTAGGGAGCCCGGTGTGCTGGGCTGTGTTGCTGGGGAGCCGTGTAGACAGGCTGTGCTGGGGGAGTGGCTTCTGAAACAGGCTCTGCCTGACAGGAGCCAGGTGGGTCAGCTGTGGTGCGGGGCCCCTGCAGTGCTGTGCTGGGGAGCCCGGTGAGCTGGGCTGGGGAGCCCGGTGTCCTAGGGTGTGCTGCTGGGGAGCCGTGTGGAAAGGCTCTGCTCAGGAGCGGTGTGAACAGGCTCTGATGGAAAGCCATGCGGGCTGTGGTGTTGGGGGCCCCCGTGTGCTGTGCTGGGGAGCCCGGTGAGCTGGGCTGGGGAGCCCGGTGTTCTGGGCTGTGCTGCTGGGGAGGCTTGTGGACAGGCTGTGCTGGGGAGTGGTTTGAACAGGCTCTACTGGAGAGCAACGCGGGCTGTGGTGCTGGGGGGCCCCGTGTGCTGTGTTGCGGAGCCCGTTTAGCTGGGATGTGGTGCTGGGGAGCCGTGTGGACAGGCTCTGCTGGGGAGCGGTGTGAACAGGCTCTGCTGGGGAGAGGGTTGAACAGGCTCTGATGGAGAGCCAGGCGGGCTGTGGTGCTGGGGGGCCCCGTGTGCTGTGCTGGGGAGCCCGGTGTGCTGGGTTTTGGTGCTGGGGAGCCGTGTGGACCGGCTCTGCTGGGGAGTTGTTTGAACTGGCTCTGCTGGAGAGCCAGGCGGGCTGTGTTGCTGGGGGGCCCCTGTGTGCTGTGCTGGGGAGCCCGGTGAGCTGGGCCGGGTAGCCCGGTGTGCTGGGCTGGGGAGCCTGTTGAGCTGGGCTGGGGAGCCCGGTGTGCTGGGCTGTGGTGCTTGGGAGCAGCGTGGAAAGGCTCTGCTGGGGGAGTGGTTTGAACAGGCTCTGCTCGAGAGCCAGGCGGGCTGTGGTGCTGGGGGGCCCCGTGTGCAGAGCTGGAGAGCCCGGTGAGCTGGGCTGTGGTGCTGGGGAGCCGTGTAGACAGGCTCTGCTGCGGAGCTGTGTGAACAGGTTCTGATGGAGAGCCAGGCGGGCTGTGATGCTGGGGGCCCCCGTGTGATGTGTTGGGGGGCCCGGTGAGGTGGGCTGTGGACCCCAATGTGCTGGGCTGTGGTGCTGGGGGCCCGCGTGTGCTGAGCTGGGGAGCCCGTTGAGCTTGGCTGGGGAGCCCGGTGTGCTGGGCTGTGGTGCTGGGGAGCCCTGTAGACAGGGTCTTCAGAGGAGCGGTGTGAACAGGCTCTGCTGGGGAGAGGGTTGAACAGGCTCTGATGGAGAGCAAGGCGGGCTGAGGTAGTGGTAGGCCCCGTTTGCTGTCCTGGGGAGATCGGTGAGCTAGGCTGGGGAGTCCGGTGTGATGGGCTGTGGTGCTGGGGAGCCCTGTAGACAGGGTCTTCAGAGGAGCGGTGTGATCAGGCTCTGCTGGAGAGCAAGGCGCGCTGTGTTGCTGGGGGCCCCCGTGTGCTGTGCTGGGGAGCCCGGTGAGCAGGGCTGTGATGCTGGGGAGCCGTGTAGACAGGCTCTGCTGGGGAGCGGTTTGAACAGGCTCTGCTGGAGAGTCAGGCGGGCTGTGATGCGGTGTGCTGGGCAGTGCTGCTGGGGACCCGTGGAGAAAAACTCTGCTGGGGAGCGGTTTGAACAGGCTCTGCTGGAGAGCCAGGCGGGCTGTGGTGCTGGGGGGCCCCGTGTGCTTTGTTGGGGGCCCCCGTGTGCTGTACTGGGGAGCCCGGTGTGCTGGGCGTTTCTGCTGGTGAGCCGAGTGGACAGGCTCTGCCTGAGAGCCTGGCGGGCTGTGATGCTGGGGGCCCCCTTGTGATGTGCTGTGGAGCCCGCTGAGCTGGGCAGTACTGCTGGGGAGCCGTGCATACTGGCTCTTCTGGGGAGCTGTGTGAACAGGCTCTTGCTGGAGAGCCAGCCAGGCTGTGGTGCTGGGGGCCCCCGTGTGCTGTGCTGGGGAGCCCGGTGAGCTGGGCTGGGGAGCCCGGTGTACTGGGCTGTGCTGCCTGGGAGCCGTGTGGTCAGGTTCTGCTGGGGAGTGGTTTGAACAGGCTCTGCTGCAGAGTCAGGCTGGCTGTGGTGCTGGGGGTCCCCGTGTTCCATGCTGGGGAGCCCGTTGAGCCTGGCTGGGGGCCCCCGTGTGCTGTGCTGGGGAGCCCGGTGAGCTGGGCTGGGGAGCCCGGTGTACTGGGCAGTGGTGCTGGGGAGCCGTGTGGACAGGCTCGGCTGGGGAGCGGTTTGAACAGGCCATGATGGAGAGCCAGGCGGGATGTGGTGCTGGTGGACCCCGTGTGCTGTGCTGGGGAGCCCGGTGAGCTTGGCCGTGGAGCCCGCTGTGCTAGGCGGTGCTGCTGGGGAGCCGTGTGGACAGGGACTGCTGGGGAGTGGTTTGAAAAGGCTCTGCTGGGGAGCCAGGCGGGCTGTAGCGCTGGGGGGCCCCATGTGCTGTGCTGGGGAGCCCGGTGAGCTGGGCTGCGGATCCCGGTGTGCTGGGCTTTGGTGCTGGGGAGCCGTGTAGACAGGCTCTCCTGGGGAGCGGTGTGAACAGGCTCTGCTGGGGAGCGGTGTGAAAATACTCTGATGGAGAGCCAGGCGGGCTGTGGTGCTGGGGGCCCCCGTGTGCTTTGCTGGGGAGCCCCGTGTGCTGGGCTGTGGTGCTTGGTAGCCCGGTGTGCTGGGCTGTGGTGCTGGGGAGCCGTGTGGACAGGCTCTGCTGGGGAGCGGTTTGAACAGGCTCTGCTGGAGAGCAAGGTGCGCTGTGTTGCTGGGGGCCCCCGTGTGCTGTGCTGGGGAGCCCGGTGTGCTGGGCTGTGGTGCTGGATTGTCGTGTGGACAGGCTCTGCTGGGGAGTGGTTTGAACAGGCTCTGATGGAGAGCCAGGCGGGCTTTGGTGCTGGGCGGCCCCGTGTGTTGTGCTGGGGAGCCCGGTGTGCTGGGCTGTGGTGCTGAGGAACCGTGTACACAGGCTCTGCTTGGGAGCGGTGTGAACAGGCTCTGATGGAGAGCCAGGCGGGCTGTGGTGCTGGGGGGCCCCGTGTTCTGTGCTGGGGAGCCCGGTGTGCTGGGCTGTAGTGCTGGGGAGCCGTGTGGACAGGCTCTGCTTGGGAGCTGTGTGGACAGGCTCTGCTGGACAGCCAGGCGGGCTGTGGTGTTGGGGGCCCACATGTGCTGTGCTGGGGGCCCACGTGTGCTGTGATGGGGAGCCCGGTTTGCTGGGCTGTGCTGCTGGGGAGCCGTGTGGACAGGCTCTGCTTGGGAGCGGTGTGAAGAGGCTCTGCTGGAGAGCCATGCAGGCTGTGGTGCTGGGGGACCTCGTGTGCTGTGCTGGGGAGCCCGGTGAGCTGGGCTGGGGAGCCCGGTGTGCTGCGCTGTTGTGCTTGCGAACCGTGAAGACATGCTCTGCTGGGGAGCGGTGTGAACAGGCTCTGATGGAAAGCAAGGCTGACTGTGGTGCTGGGGGCCCCTGTGTGCTGTTCTCGGGAGCCCGGTGTGCTGGGCTGTGGTGCTTGCGAACTTTGTAGACAGGCTCTGCTGGGGAGCTTTGTGAACAGGCTCTGATGGAGAGCCAGGCGGGCTGTAGTGCTGGGGGGCCCCGTGTGCTGTGCTGGGAAGCCCGGTGAGCTGGGCAGTACTGCTGGTGAGCCGAGTGGACAGGCTCTGCTGGGGAGCCAGGCGGGCATTGGTGCTGGGGGGCCCGGTGTGCTGTGCTGGGGAGCCCGGTGTGCTGGGCTGTGGTGCTGGGGAGCCGTGTAGACAGGCTCTGCTGCGGAGCGGTGTGAACAGGCTCTGATGGAGAGCCAGGCGGGCTGTCGTGCTGGGGGCCCCCGTGTGCTGTGCTAGGGGGCCCGGTGAGCTGGGCTGTGGTGCTGTGGAGCCGTGTGGACAGGCTCTGCTGGGGAGTGGTTTGAAAAGGCTCTGCTTGACAGCCAGGCGGGATGTGGTGCTGGGGGCCCCCGTGTGCTGTGCTGGGGAGCCCGGTGTGCTGGGCTGTGGTGCTGGATTGCCGTGTGGACAGGCTCTGCTGGGGAGTTGTTTCAATAGGCTCTGCTGGGGAGTGGTGTGAACAGGCCATGATGGAGAGCCAGGCGGGATGTGGTGCTGGTGGCCCCCGTGTGCTGTGCTGGGGAGCCCGGTGAGCTTGGCCGGGGAGCCCGCTGTGCTAGGCTGTGCTGCTGGGGAGCCGTGTGGACAGGGACTGCTGGGGAGTGGTTTGAACAGGCTCTGGTGGGGAGCCAGGCGAGCTGTGGTGCTGGGGGGCCCCGTGTGCTGTGCTGGGGAGCCCGGTGTGCTGGGCTGTGGTGCTGGGGAGCCGTGTAGACAGGGTCTGCTGGGGAGCGGAGTGAACAGGCTCTGCTGGGGAGCGGTGTGAACAGTCTCTGATGGAGAGCCAGGCGAGCTGTGGTGCTGGGGGCACCCGTGTGCTGTGCTGGGGAGCCCGGTTAGCTGGGTTGGGGAGCCCGGTGTGCAGGGCTGTGCTGCTGGGGAGCCGTATGGACAGTATCTCCTGGGAAAAGTTTGAAAAGGCTCTGATGGAGAGCCAGGCTTGCTGTGGTGTTGGGGGCCCACATGTGCTTTGCTGGGGAGCCCGGTGAGCTGGGCTGGTGAGCCTGGTGTGCTGGGCTGTGCTGCTGGGGAGGCGTGTGGACAGGCTGTGCTGGGGAGTTGTTTGAACAGGCTCTGCTGGAGAGCCAGGCGAGCTGTGGTGCAGGGGGCCCCCGTGTGCTGTGCTGGCAAGCCCGGTGTCCTCGGGTGTGCTGCTGGGGAGCCGTGTGGACCGGCTCTGCTGAGGAGCGCTGTGAACAGCCTCTGATGGAAAGCAAGGTTGGCTGTGGTGTTGGGGGCCCCCGTGTGCTGTGCTGGTGATGTGCTGGTGAGCCCGGTGAGCTGGGCTGGGGAGCCCGGTGTTCTGGGCTGTGCTGCTGGGGAGCCGTGTGGACAGGCTCAGTTGGGGAGTGGTTTGAACAGGCTCTGATTGAGAGCCAGGCGGGCTGTGGTGCTGGGGAGCCCGGTGAGCTGGGTTTTGGTGCTGGGGAGCCGTGTGGAAAGGCTCTGCTGGGGAGCGGTGTGAAGAGGCTCTAATGGAGAGTCAGGCGGGCTGTGGTGCTTGGGGCCCCCATGTGCTGTGCTGGGGAGCCCGGTGAGCTTGGCTGGGGAGCCCGGTGTGCTGGGCTGTGCAGCTGGGGAGCCGTGTGGACAGGCTCTCCTGCGGAGCGCTGTGACCAGGCTCTGATGGAGAGCCAGGCGGGCTGTGGTGCTGGGGGGCCCCGTGTGCTGTGCTGGGGAGCCCGGTGAGCTGGGCTGGGGAGCCCGGTGTGCTGGGCTGTTGTGCTGGGGAGCCGTGTAGACAGGCTCTGCTGTGGAGGGGTGTGAACAGGCTTTGTTGGAGAGCCAGGCAGGCGATGGTGCTGGGGGGCCCCGTGTGCTGTGCTCGGGAGCCCTGTGAGCTGGGCTGGGGAGCCCAGTGTGCTGGGCTGTGGTGCTGGGGAGCCGTGTGGACACGCTCTCTTGGAGAGTGGTTTGAACAGGCTCTGATGGAGAGCCAGGAGGGCTGTGGTGCTGGGGAGCCCGGTGGGCTGGGCAGAGGAGCCCGGTGTGCTGGGCGGTGCTGCTGGGGAGCCGTGTAGACAGGCTCTGCTGGGGAGCAGTGTGAACAGGCTCTGCTGGAGAGCCAGGCGGGCTGTGGTGCGCGGGGCCCACGTGTGCTGTGCTGGGGAGCCCGGTGTGCTGGGCTGTGGTGCTGGGGGGCCCCGTGTGCTGTGCTGGGGAGCCCGGTGAGCTGGGCTTGGGAGCCCGGTGTTCTGGGCTGTGGTGCTGGGGAGCCGTGTGGACAGGCTCTGCTGAGGGAGTGGTTTGAACAGGCTCTGCTCGAGAGCCAGGCGGGCTGAGGTGTTGGGGGGCCCCGTGTGCAGTGCTGGAGAGCCCGGTGAGCTGGGCTGTGGTGCTGGGGATCCGTGTAGACAGGCTCTGCTGCGGAGGTGTGTGAACAGGCTCTGATGGAGAGCCAGGCGGGCTGTGATGCTGGGCGCCCCCGTGTGATGTGTTGGGGGGACCGGTGAGGTGGGCTGGGGACCCAAATGTGCTGGGCTTTGGTGCTGGGGAGCCGTGTAGACAGGCTCTGATGGAGAGCCAGGCGGGCAGTGGTGCTGGGGGCTCCCTTGTGCTGTGCTGGGGAGCCCGGTGAGCTGGGCTCTGCTGCTGGGGAGCCATGTAGACAGGCTCTGCTGGGGAGCAGTGTGAACAGGCTCTTCTTGCGAGCCAGGCGGGCTGTGGTGCTGGGGAGCCGTGTGGAAAGGCTCTGCTGGGGAGTGGTTTGAACAGTCTCTGCTGGAGAGCCAGGCGGGCTGTGGTGCTGTGGGGCCCGCGTGTGCTGTGCTGTGGAGCCCGGTGAGCTTGGCTGGCGAGCCCGGTGTGCTGGGCTGTGGTGCTGGCAAACCGTGTAGACAGGCTCTGCTGGGGGGCCACGTGTGCTGTGCTGGGGAGCCCGTTGAGCCTGGCTGGGGAGCCCGGTGTGCTGGGCTGTGCTGCTGAGGAGCCGAGTGGACAGGCTCTGCTGCGGAGCGCTGTGAACAGGCTTTGATGGAGAGCCAGGCGGGCTGTGGTTCTGGGGGCCCCCGTGTGCTGTGCTGGGGGCCCCCGTGTGCGGTGCCGGGGAGCCCGGTGTGCTGGGCTGTTGTGCTTTGGAGCCGTGTTGACAGGCTCTCCTGGGGAGCGGTTTGAACAGGCTCTGCTAGAGAGCCAGGCGGGCTGTGATGCAGGGGGCCCCCGTGTGCTTTGCTGGGGAGCGCGGTGAGCTGGGCTGAGGAGCACGGTGTGCAATTCTGTGCTGCTGGGGAGCCGTGTGTACAGGCTCTGCTGGGGAGTGGTTTGAACAGGCTCTGCTGGAGAGCCAGGCGGGCTGTGGTGCTGAGGGGCCCCGTGTTCTGTGCTGGGGAGCCCGGTGAGCTGGGCTGGGGAGCCCGGTGTGCTGGGCAGTGCTGCTGGGGAACCGTGTAGACAGGCTCTGCTGGGGAGCGGTTTAAACACGCTCTGCCGGAGAGCCAGGCGGGCTGTGGTGCTGGGGGCCCCCGTGTTCTGTGCTCGGGAGCCCGGTGAGCTGGGCTGGGGAGCCCGGTGTGCTGGGCAGTGCTGCTGGGGAACCGTGTAGACAGGCTCTGCTGGGGAGCGGTTTAAACACGCTCTGCCGGAGAGCAAGGCGGGCTGTGGTGCTGGGGGCCCCCGTGTGCTGTGCTGGGGAGCCTGGTGAGCTGGGCTGGGGATCCCGGTGTGCTGGGCTGTGGTGCTTGGGAGCCGTGTAGACAGGCTCAGCTGGGGAGCGGTGTGAACAGGCTCTGATGGAGAGCCAGGCGGGCTGTGGTGCTGGGGGCCCCCGTGTGCTGTGCTGGGGGGCCCGGTGAGCTGGGCTGGGGAGCCCGGTGTAATGGACAGTGGTGCTGGCAAACCGTGTAGACAGGCTCTGCTGGGGAGCGGTGTGAACAGGCTATGCTGGAGAGCCAGGCGCGCTGTGGTGCTGGGGGGCCCCGTGTGCTGTGCTGGGGAGCCCGGTGTTCTGGGCTGTGGTGCTGGGGAGTTGTTTGAACAGGCTCTGCTGGGGAGAGGGTTGAACATGCTCTGATTTAGAGCCAGGCGGGCTTTGGTGCTGGGAGCCCCCGTGTGCTGTTCTGGGGAGCCCGTTTAGCTGGGCTGGGGAGCCCGGTGTGCTGGGCTGTGGTGCGTGCGAACCGTGTAGACAGGCTCTGCTGTGGAGCGGTGTGAACAGGCTCTGATGGAGAGCCAGGCGGGCTGTGGTGCTGGGGGCCCCCGTGTGCTGTGCTCGGGAGCCCGTTGAGCTGGGCTGGAGAGCCCGGTGTGCTGGGCTGTGGTGCTGGGGAACCGTGTAGACAGGCTCTGCTGCGGAGCTGTGTGAACAGGCTCTGATGGAGAGCCAGGCGGGCTGTGGTGCTGGGGCCCCCCGTGTGCTGTGCTGGGGGGCCCGGTGAGTTTGGCTGGCGAGCCCGGTGTGCTGGGCTGTGGTGCTGGCCAACCGTGTAGACAGGCTCTGCTGGGGGGCCCCGTGTGCTGTGCTGGGGAGCCCGTTGAGCTGGGCTGGGGAGCCCGGTGTGCTGGGCTGTGGTGCTGGGGAGCCGTGTGGACAGGCTCTGCTGGGGAGCGGTGTGAACAGGCTCTGATGTAGCGCCAGGCGGGCTCTGGTGCTGGGGGGCCCCGTGTGCTGGGCTGGGGAGCCCGGTGTGCTGGGCTGTGCTGCTGGGGAGCCATGTGGACAGGCTCTGCTGGGGAGTGGTTTGAACAGGCTCTGATTGAGAGCCAGGCGGGCTATGGTGCTGGGGGCCCCGTTGAGCTGGGCTTCGGAGCCCGGTGTGCAAGGCTGTGCTGCTGTGGAGCCGTGTAGACAGGCTGTGCTGGGGAGCGGTGTGAACAGTCTCTGCTGGGGAGCGGTGTGAACAGTGTCTGATGGAGAGCCAGGCGGGCTGTGGTGCTGGGGGGCCCGGTGTGCTGTTCTGGGGAGCCCGGTGTGCTGGGCTGTGGTGCTGGGGAGCCGTGTGGACAGGCTCTGCTGGGGAGCGGTTTGAACAGGCTCTGCTGGGAAGAGGGTTGAACAGGCCCTGATGGAGAGCAAGGCGGGCTGTGGTGCTGGGGGGCCCCGTGTGCTCTGCTGGGGAGCCCGGTGAGCTGGGCTGTGGTGCTGGGGAGCCGTGTGGACAGGCTCTGCTGGGGAGCCGTGTGGACAGGCTCTGCTGGGGAGTGGTTTGAACAGTCTCTGCTGGAGAGCCAGGCGGGTTGTGGTGCTGGGGGGCCCCGTGTGCTGTGCTGGGGAGCCCGGTGAGCTGGGCTGGGGAGCCCGGTGTGCTGTGCTGTGGTGCTGGCGAGCCGTGTCGACAGGCTCTGCTCCAGAGCGGTGTGAACAGGCTCTTATGGAGAGCCAGGCGGGCTGTGGTGCCGGGGGCCCCCGTGTCCTGTGCTGGCTGCTGGGGAGCCCGGTGAGCTGGGCTGGGGAGCCCGGTGTGCTGGGCTGTGGTGCTGGGGAGCCGTGTCCACAGGCTCTGCTCCAGAGCGGTGTGAACAGGCTCTTATGGAGAGCCAGGCGGGCTGTGGTGCCGGGGGCCCCCGTGTCCTGTGCTGGGCGGCCCGGTGAGCTGGGCTGGGGAGCCCGGTGTGCTGGGCTGGGGAGCCCGGTCCCGGTGTGCTGGGCTGTGGTGCTGGGGAGCCGTGTGGACCGGCTCTGCTGGGGAGTCGTTTGAACAGGCTCTGATGGAGAGCCAGGCGGGCTGTTGTGCTGGGAAGCCCCGTGTGCTGTGCTGGGGGGCCCCGTGTGCTGTGCTGGGGAGCCCGGTGAACTGGGCTGGGGGCCATGGTGAGCTGCGCTGGGGAGTACGGTGTGCTGGCCTGTGGTGCTGGGGAGCTGTGTGGACAGGCTCTTCTGGGGGGTGGTTTGAACAGGCTCTGCTGGAGAGCCAGGAGGGCTGTGGTGCCGGGGGGCCCCGTGTTCTGTGCTGGGGACCCTGGTGAGCTGGGCTGGGGAGCCCGGTGTGCTGGGCTGTGCTGCTGGGGAGCCGTGTGGACAGGCTCTGCCGGGGAGCGGTGTGAAAAGGCTCTGATGGAGAGCCAGCCGGGCTGTGGTGCTGGGGGTCCCCGTGTGCAGTGCTGGGGAGCCCGGTTTGCTGGGCTGTGGTGCTGGGGAGCCGTGTAGACAGGCTCTGCTGCGGAGCTGTGTGAACAGGCTCTGATTGAGAGCCAGGCGGGCTGTGATGCTGGGGGCCCCCGTGTGCTGTGCTGGGGGCCCCGGTGAGGTGGGCAGGGAAGCCCGGTGTGCTGGGCTGTGGTGCTGGGGAGCCGTGTTGTCAGGCTCTGCTGGGGAGCGGTGTGAAATGGCTCTGATGTAGACCCAGGCGGGCTGTGGTGCTGGGGGGTTCAGTGTGCTGTGCTGGGGAGCCCGTTGAGCTGGGCTTTGGAGCCCGGTGTGCTGGGCTGTGGTGCTGGGGAGCCCTGTGGACAGGCTCTGCTGGGGAGTGGTTTGAACAGGCTCTGCTGGATAGCCAGGCGGGCGGTGGTGTTGGGGGCCCCCGTGTGCTGTGCTGCCGAGCCCGTTGAGCTGGGCTGGGGAGCCCGGTGATCTGGGCTGTGGTGCTGGGGAGCCCTGTGGACAGGCTCTGCTGGGGAGCCGTTTGGACAGGCTCTGCTGGGGAGTGTTTTGAACAGGCTCTGCTGGAGAGCCTGGCGGGCTGTGTTGCTGGGGGCCCCCGTGTGCTGTGCTGGGGAGCCCGGTGAGCTGGGCTGGGGAGCCCGGTGTGCTGGGCTGTGGTGCTGGGGGGCCCCGTGTGCTTTGCTGCGGAGCCCGGTGAGATCGGCTATGGAGCCCGGTGTGCTGGGCTGTGCTGCTGGGGAGCCGTGTGGAAGGGCTCTGCTGGGGAGCTATGTGAAGAGGCTCTGCTGGATAGCCAGGCTGGCTGTGGTGCCGGGGGCCCTCGTGTGCTGTGCTGGGGAGCCCAGTGAGCTGGGCTGTGGTGCTGGGGAGCCGTGTTGACAGGCTCTGCTGCAGAGCCTAGCGGGCTGTGGTGCAGGGGGGCCCCGTGTGGTTTGCTGGAGGCCCCCGTGTGCTGTGCTGGGGAGCCGGGTGAGCTGGGCTGGGGAGCCCGGTGTGCTTGGCTGTGGTGCTGGGGAGCCGTGTAGAAGGGCTCTGCTGGGGAGCGGTGTGAACAGGCTCTGCTGGGGAGCGGTGTGAAAAGGCTCTGATGGAGAGCCAGGCGGGTTGTGGTGGTGGGGGGCCCCGTGTGCCGTGCTCGGAAGTCCGGCGAACTGGGCTGGGGTTCCTGGTGTGCTGGGCTGTGCTGCTGGGGAGCCGTGTAGACAGGCTCTGCCGGGGAGCGGTCTGAACAGGCTCTGATGGAGAGCCAGGCGGGCTGTGGCTCTGGGGGGCCCCGTGTTTTGTGCTGGGGAGCCCGTTGAGTTCGGCTGGGGAGCCCGGTGTGCTGGGCTGTGGTGATGGGGAGCCGTGTAGACAGGCTGTGCTGTTGAGCGGTGTGAACAGGCTCTGATGGAGAGCCAGCCGGGCTGTGGTGCTTGGGGCCCCCGTGTGCTGTACTCGGGAGCCCAGTGAGCTGGGCTTCTGAGCCCAGTGTGCTGGGCTATGGTGCTGGGAAGCCGTGTGGACAGGCTCTGCTGGGGAGAGGCTTGAACAGGCTCTGATGGAGAGCAGGGCAGGCTTTTGTGCTGGGAAGCCCCGTGTGCTGTGGTGGGGAGCCCGTTGAGTTGGGCTGGGAAGCCCGGTGTGCTGGCCTTTGCTGCTGGGGAGCCGTGTGGACAGGCTCTGCTGGAGAGAGGGTTGAACAGGCTCTGATGGAGAGCCAGGCGGGCTGTGGTGCGGGGGGTCCCCTTGTGCTGTGCTGGGGAGCCCGGTGAGCTGGGCTGGGGAGCCCGGTGTGCTGGGCTGTGCTGCTGGGGAGCCGTGTAGACAGGCTCTGCTGCGGAGCGGTGTGAACAAGCTCTTATGGAGAGCCAGGCGGGCTGTATTGCTGGGGGCCCCCGTGTGCTGTGCTGGGCGGCCCGGTGAGCTGGGTTGGGGAGGCCGGTGTGCTGGGCTGGGGAGCCCGGTGTGCTGGGCTGGGGAGCCCGGTGTGCTGGGCTGTGGTGCTTGGGTGCCGTGTGGACAGGCTCTGCTGGGGAGCGGTGTGAAGAGGCTCTGATGGAGAGCCAGGCAGGGTGTTGTGCTGGGGGGCCCCGTGTGCTGTGCTGGGGAGCCCGGTGTGCAGGGCTGTTCTGCTGTGGAGCCGTATGGACAGTCTCTGCTGGGGAATGGTTTGAACAGGCTCTGATGGAGAGCCAGGCCCGCTGTGGTGTTGGGGGCCCCCGTGTGCTGTGCTTGGGTTCCCGGTGTGCTGGGCTGTGGTGCTGGGGAGCCGTGTGGACAGACTCTGCTGGGGAGCGGTGTGGACAGGCTCTGATGGAGAGCCAGGGGGGCTATGGTGCTGAGGGGCCCCGTGCTCTGTGCTGGGGAGCCCGTTGAGCTGGGCTGGGGAGCCCGGGTTGGTGGGCTGTTGTGCTGGGGAGCCGTGTGGACAGGTTCTGCTGGGGAGTGGTTTGAACCAGCTCTGCTGGAGAGCCAGGCGGGCTGTGGTGCTGGGGGGCCCTGTGTGCTGTGCTGGGGAGCCCGGTGAGGTGGGCTCGGGAGCCCGGTGTACTTGGCTGTTGTGCTGGGGAGCCTCGTAGACATGATCTGCTGCGGAGCGGTGTGAACAGGCTCTGCTGGGGAGCGGTGTGAACAGGCTCTGATGGAGAGCCAGGCGGGCTGTGGTGCTGGGGTGCCCCGTGTGCTGTGCTGGGGAGCCCGTTAAGCTGGGTTGGGGAGCCCGGTGTGCTGGGCTGTTGTGCTGGGGAGCCGTGTGGACAGGCTCTGCATGGGAGTGGTTTGAACAGGCTCTGATGGAGAGCCAGGCGGGCTGTTGTGCTGGGGAGCCCCGTGTTCTGTGCTGGGGAGCCGGGTGAGCTGGGCTGGGGAGCCCGGTGTGCTGGGCTGGGGAGCCCGGTATGCTGGGCTGTTCTGCTGGGGAGCCGTGTGGACAGGCTCTTCTGAGGAGCTGTGTGGACAGGCTCTGCTGGACAGCCAGGCGGGCTGTGGTGCTGGGGGGCCCCGTGTGCTGTGCTGGGAAGCCCGGTGAGCTGGGCTCGGGAGCCCGGTGTGCTGGGCTTTGGTGATGGGGAGCCGTGTAGACAGGCTCTGCTGCGGAGCGGTGTGAACAGGCTCTGATAGAGAGCCAGGCGGGCTGTCGTGCTGGGAAGCCCCGTGTGCTGTCCTGGGGAGACCGGTGAGCTGTGCTGGGGAGCCCGGTGTGCTGGGCTGTGGTGATGGGGAGCCGTGTAGACAGGCTCTGCTGGGGAGCGGTGTGAGCAGGCTTTGATGGAAAGCCAGGCGGGCTATGGTGCTGGGGGGGCCCGTCTGCTGTGCTGGGGAGCCCGGTGAGCTGGGCTGGGGAGCCCGGTGTGCTGGGCTGTTGTGCTGCGGAGCCGTGTAGACAGGCTCTGCTGTGGAGGGGTCTGAACAGGCTTTGTTGGAGAGCCAGGCGGGCTATGGTGCTGGGGATCCCCGTGTGCTGTCCTTGGGAGCCCTGTGAGCTGGGCTGGGGAGCCCAGTTTGCTGGGCTATGGTGCTTGGGAGCCGTGTCGACTCGCTCTGCTGGGGAGTGGTTTGAACAGGCTCTGATGGAGAGCCAGGCGGGCTGTGGTGCAGGGGGGGACCGTGTGCTATCCTGGGAGCCCGTTGAACTGCTGCTGGGGAGCCCAGTGTGCTCGGCTGTGGTGCTGGGGAGCGGTGTGGACAGGCTCTGTTGGGGAGTGGTTTGAACAGGCTCTGATGGAGAGCAAGGCGGGCTGTGCTGCTGGGGAGCCGTGTAGACAGGCTCTGCTGGGGAGCGGTGTGAACAGGCTCTGCTGGAGAGCCAGGCGGGCTGTGGTGCTGGGGGGCCCCGTGTGCTGATGCCTGGGAGCCCGGTGAGCTGGGCTGGGGAGCCCGGTGTGCTGCGCTTTTGTGCTGGGGAGCCGTGTAGACAAGCTCTGCTGCGGAGGGGTGTGAACAGGGCCTGATGGAGAGCCAGGCGGGCTGTGGTGCTGGGGGCCCCCGTGAGCTGTGCTCAGGAGCCCGGTGAGTTGGGAAGGGGATCCCTGTGTGCTGGGCTGTGGTGCTTGGAAGCCGTGTAGACAGGCTCAGCTGGGGAGCGGTGTGAACAGGCTCTGATGGAGAACCAGGCGGGCTGTGGTGCTGGGGGCCCCCGTGTGCTGTGCTGGGGAGCCCGGTGAGGTGGGCTGGGGAGCCCGGTGTGCTGGGCTGTGGTCCTGGGCAGCCGTGTGAACATTCTCTGCTGGAGAGCAACGCGGGCTGTGGTGCTGGGGGCCCCCGTGTGCTGTGCTGGGGAGGCCGGTGAGCTGGGCCGGGGAGCCCGGTGTGCTGGGCCGTGGTGCTGGCAAACCGTGTAGACAGGCTCTGCTGGGGGGCCCCGTGTGCTGTGCTGGGGAGCCCGTTGAGCCTGGCTGGGGAGCCCGGTTTGCTGGGCTGTGGTGCTGGGGAGCCGTGTGGACAGGCTCTGCTGGGGAGCGGTGTGAACAGGCCATGATGGAGAGCCAGGCGGGATGTGGTGCTGGGGGGCCCCGTGTGCTGTGCTGGGGAGCCCGGTGAGCTGGGCTGTGGAGCCCGGTGTGCTGGGCTGTGGTGCTGGGGAGCCGTGTAGATAGGCTCTGCTGGGGAGCGGAGAGAACAGGCTCTGCTGGGGAGCGGTGTGAACAGGCACTGATGGAAAGCCAGGCGGGCTGTGGTGTTGGGGGCCCCCGTGTGCTTTGCTGGG
>JAMOIN010001681.1:0-15000 GCA_024666655.1 Dascyllus trimaculatus
AACAAACTGTTTACAGACAGGACTGATCAACAAACAAACTGTTTACAGACAGGACTGATCAACAAACAAACTGTTTACAGACAGGACTGATCAATAAACAAACTGTTTACAGACAGGACTGATCAATAAACAAACTGTTTACAGACAGGACTGATCAATAAACAAACTGTTTACAGACAGGACTGATCAATAAACAAACTGTTTACAGACAGGACTGATCAATAAACAAACTGTTTACAGACAGGACTGATCAATAAACAAACTGTTTACAGACAGGACTGATCAATAAACAAACTGTTTACAGACAGGACTGATCAATAAACAAACTGTTTACAGACAGGACTGATCAATAAACTGTTTACAGACAGGACTGATCAATAAACTGTTTACAGACAGGACTGATCAACAAACAAACTGTTTACAGACAGGACTGATCAATAAACTGTTTACAGACAGGACTGATCAATAAACAAGCTGTTTACAGACAGGACTGATCAACAAACAAGCTGTTTACAGACAGGACTGATCAATAAACAAGCTGTTTACAGACAGGACTGATCAACAAACAAACTGTTTACAGACAGGACTGATCAACAAACAAGCTGTTTACAGACAGGACTGATCAACAAACAAACTGTTTACAGACAGGACTGATCAACAAACAAGCTGTTTACAGACAGGACTGATCAATAAACAAACTATTTACAGACAGGACTGATCAATAAACAAGCTGCTTACAGGCAGGACTGATCAACAGACAAGCTGTTTACAGACAGGACTGATCAACAAACAAGCTGTTTACAGACAGGACTGATCAACAAACAAACTGTTTACAGACAGGACTGATCAATAAACTGTTTACAGACAGGACTGATCAATAAACAAACTGGTTACAGACAGGACTGATCAATAAACAAGCTGTTTACAGACAGGACTGATCAACAAACAAGCTGCTTACAGACAGGACTGATCAACAAACTGTTTACAGACAGGACTGATCAATAAACTGTTTACAGACAGGACTGATCAACAACCAAACTGTTTACAGACAGGACTGATCAACAAAAAAACTGTTTACAGACAGGACTGATCAACAAACAAGCTGTTTACAGACAGGACTGATCAATAAAACAAGCTGTTTGCAGACAGGACTGATCAACAAACAAGCTGTTTACAGACAGGACTGATCAATAAACTGTTTACAGACAGGACTGATCAACAAACTGTTTACAAACAGGACTGATCAACAAACAAGCTGTTTACAGACAGGACTGATCAATAAACAAGCTGTTTACAGACATGACTGATCAATAAACTGTTTACAGACAGGACTGGTCAACAAACAAGCTGTTTACAGACAGGACTGATCAACAAACAAGCTGTTTACAGACAGGACTGATCAACAAACAAGCTGTTTACAGACAGGAATGATCAACAAACAAGCTGTTTACAGACAGGACTGATCAACAAACTGTTTACAAACAGGACTGATCAACAAACAAGCTGTTTACAGACAGGACTGATCAACAAACAAACTGTTTACAGACAGGACTGATCAATAAACTGTATACAGACAGGACTGATCAATAAACAAGTTGTTTACAGACAGGACTGATCAATAAACAAGCTGTTTACAGACAGGACTGATCAACAAATTGTTTACAGACAGGACTGATCAATAAACTGTATACAGACAGGACTGATCAATAAACAAACTGTTTACAGACAGGACTGATCAATAAACAAGCTGTTTACAGACAGGACTGATCAACAAACAAGCTGTTTACAGACAGGACTGATCAACAAACTGTTTACAGACAGGACTGATCAATAAACAAGCTGTTTACAGACAGGACTGATCAACAAACTGTTTACAGACAGGACTGATCAATAAACTGTTTACAGACAGGACTGATCAACAAACAAGCTGTTTACAGACAGGACTGATCAACAAACAAGCTGTTTACAGACAGGACTGATCAACAAACAAACTGTTTACAGACAGGACTGATCAACAAACTGTTTACAGACAGGACTGATCAACAAACAAACTGTGTTCCATCAGATCAATAATTAGTCTCTTCCTCATTTTCAGGTCAACATGATGATCTTGCTATCGTTGGATGTTCAGATTCTGATGGAGAGGTCATGTATGGTCTGGACAGAGAAGAGAAGTGGTTCGCTGACTTCATCAATCAGAAAGGAGTCGATGCTCTTCCAGACTTCGTTGATCATCCAACCTTCCCAGGACGTTATGAATCAGCTGTGGCTAATCAACAGATCTGCAGAAATAACCTGAACAGTTTGCGTAAAGAGCTGAAGGACATTCCAGAGGAGGAAGGTAAGGACCAACAGCTGCACACATCCATGTGTAATCCAGAGGTGGTCCATGGATGGACATCAGCTGGTAGATAGGACAACATCTGGAAGATGATCAGTGGTTCAGTGTCTCATTAGACCTTTATCCAGAGGTGGTCCATGGATGGACATCAGCTGGATGTAGACAGACCAGTGTGTAGATGTCCCTCACACATGGACAACCATACAGCTGCCAGGTATGAAGGAGATCAGAGAAGCTGTTGTTGAGGAACTCAAAGAACTGAGACTCCTTCAGGGAGATGTTTAGAGCTCCACTGGACCTGGACCTGGTGGATAAAGACCTCAAAGGTTCATCCTTGGTTTGGTTCCACTGAGAACATGTTTGTTCAGTCATCTGATAGTAACCATAGTAACCAGGTAGACGCTCTGGAGCCTGGTAGAACTTCAGGTCTCTTTAGATCTTCCTGATAAAAGGTTCCACTGAAGTTAACTGAGTTTATTACTGACCTGGTATCATCTGACCAGACTCTGTCTGATGCTTCTGTGTTCCAGATCCTCCTTCCAGCCTGATCATCTACAATGATGACGACGTGGAGCTGGGAGAGAAGAACCATCTGATCTGTCATGTCTCTGGTTTCTACCCGGCTCCTGTCAAAGTCTTCTGGACCAAGAACGGAGAGAACGTGACCCAAGGAACCAGCATCAACGTTCCCTTCGCCAACAAAGACGGTTCCTTCACCCAGATCTCCAGACTGGAGTTCATCCCACAGCAGGGAGACATCTACAGCTGTTCAGTGGAACATCTGGCCCTGAACCAGCCGCTGACCAGGATGTGGGGTAAGAAGCTCTATTTAAACACCTGAAGACACACAGCTGTTCACAGAGACCTGATCCAGATGTTCAGCTTCACTGTGTCCAGATGCTTCATGTCTCTGTGTCCAGATGTTCAGCTTCACTGTGTCCAGATGTTCAGCTCCACTGTGTCCAGATGTTTCATGTCTCTGTGTCCAGATGTTCCAAGTCTCTTTATCCAGATGTTTCATGTCTCTGTGTCCAGATGTTTCATGTCTCTGTATCCAGATGTTTCATGTCTCTGTATCCAGATGTTTCATGTCTCTGTGTCTCTGTATCCAGATGTTCCAAGTCTCTGTATCCAGATGTTCCAAGTCTCTTTATCCAGATGTTTCATGTCTCTGTATCCAGATGTTCCATGTCTCTGTATCCAGAAGTTTCATGTCTCTGTATCCAGATGTTCCATGTCTCTGTATCCAGATGTTTCATGTCTCTGTATCCAGATGTTTCATGTCTCTGTGTCTCTGTGTCCAGATGTTTCATGTCTCTGTTTCCAGATGTTTCATGTCTCTCTATCCAGATGTTTCATGTCTCTGTGTCTCTGTATCCAGATGTTTCATGTCTCTGTATCCAGATGTTTCATGTCTCTGTGTCCAGATGTTTCATGTCTCTTTATCCAGATGTTCCATGTCTCTGTATCCAGATGTTTCATGTCTCTGTATGCAGATGTTTCATGTCTCTGTGTCTCTGTATCCAGATGTTTCATGTCTCTGTATCCAGATGTTCCATGTCTCTGTATCCAGATGTTTCATTTCTCTGTATCCAGATGTTTCATGTCTCTGTGTCTCTGTATCCAGATGTTTCATGTCTCTGTATCCAGATGTTCCATGTCTCTGTGTCCAGATGCTTCATGTCTCTGTATCCAGATGTTTCATGTCTCTGTGTCTCTGTATCTAGATGTTTCATGTCTCTGTATCCAGATGTTTCGTGTCTCTGTGTCCAGATGTTTCATGTCTCTTTATCCAGATGTTCCATGTCTCTGTGTCCAGATGTTTCATTTCTCTGTGTCTCTGTATCCAGATGTTCCATGTCTCTGTATCCAGATGTTTCATGTTTGTGTCCAGATGTTTCATGTCTCTGTGTCTCTGTATCCAGATGTTTCATGTCTCTGTATCCAGATGTTTCATGTCTCTGTGTCCAGATATTCCATGTCTCTGTGTCCAGATGTTTCATGTCTCTGTGTCTCTGTATCCAGATGTTTCATGTCTCTGTATCCAGATGTTCCATGTCTCTGTATCCAGATGTTTCATGTCTCTGTATCCAGATGTTTCATGTCTCTGTATCCAGATGTTCCATGTCTCTGTATCCAGATATTTCATGTCTCTGTATCCAGATGTTTCATGTCTCTGTATCCAGATGTTCCATGTCTCTGTATCCAGATGTTTCATGTCTCTGTATCCAGATGTTTCATGCCTTTTTGTCTCTGTATCCAGATGTTTCATGTCTCTGTATCCAAATGTTTCATGTCTCTGTGTCTCTGTATCCAGATGTTTCATGTCTCTGTATCCAGATGTTCCATGTCTCTGTATCCAGATGTTTCATGTCTCTGTATCCAGATGTTTCATGTCTCTGTATCCAGATGTTTCATGTCTCTGTGTCTCTGTATCCAGATGTTTCATGTCTCTGTATCCAGATGCTTCATGTCTCTGTATCCAGATGTTTCATGTCTCTGTATCCAGATGTTCCATGTCTCTGTATCCAGATGCTTCATGTCTCTGTATCCAGATGTTTCATGTCTCTGTATCCAGATGTTTCATGTCTCTCTATCCAGATGCTTCATGTCTCTGTGTCTCTGTATCCAGATGTTTCATGTCTCTGTATCCAGATGCTTCATGTCTCTGTATCCAGATGTTTCATGTCTCTGTATCCAGATGTTCCATGTCTCTGTATCCAGATGTTCCATGTCTCTGTATCCAGATGTTTCATGTCTCTGTATCCAGATGTTTCATGTCTCTGTGTCCAGATGTTTCATGTCTCTGTGTCTCTGTATCCAGATGTTTCATGTCTCTGTATCCAGATGTTCCATGTCTCTGTATCCAGATGTTTCATGTCTCTGTGTCTCTGTATCCAGATGTTTCATGTCTCTGTATCCAGATGTTTCATGTCTCTGTGTCCAGATGTTTCATGTCTCTGTATCCAGATGTTCCATGTCTCTGTATCCAGATGTTTCATGTCTCTGTATCCAGATGTTTCATGTCTCTGTGTCCAGATGTTTCATGTCTCTGTGTCTCTGTATCCAGATGTTTCATGTCTCTGTATCCAGATGTTTCATGTTTCTGTGTCTCTGTATCCAGATGTTTCATGTCTCTGTATCCAGATGTTTCATGTCTCTGTATCCAGATGTTTCACGTCTCTGTAACCAGATGTTTCATGTCTCTGTATCCAGATGTTTCATGTCTCTGTATCCAGATGTTTCATGTCTCTGTGTCTCTGTATCCAGAAGTTCCATGTCTTTGTATCCAGATGTTTCATGTCTCTCTATCCAGATGTTTCACGTCTCTGTGTCTCTGTGTCCAGATGTTCCATGTCTGTGTGTCCATATGTTTCATGTCTCTGTATCCAGATGTTTCATGTCTCTGTGTCTCTGTATCCAGATGTTTCATGTCTCTGTATCCAGATGTTCCATGTCTCTGTGTCTCTGTGTCCAGATGTTCCATGTCTGTGTGTCTCTGTATCCAGATGTTTCATGTCTCTGTATCCAGATGTTCCATCTCTCTGTATCCAGATGTTCCATGTCTCTGTATCCAGATGTTTCATGTCTATGTGTCTCTGTATCCAGATGTTTCATGTCTCTGTATCCAGATGTTCCATGTCTCTGTATCCAGATGTTTCATGTCTCTGTGTCTCTGTATCCAGATGTTTCATGTCTCTCTGTGTCCAGATGTTTCATGTCTCTGTATCCAGATGTTCCATGTCTCTGTATCCAGATGTTTCATGTCTCTGTGTCTCTGTATCCAGATGTGGAGACCACTCAGCCAGGTGTTGGACCTGCAGTGTTCTGTGGACTCGGTCTGACCATCGGTCTGCTCGGTGTGGCTGCTGGAACCTTCTTCCTGATCAAAGGGAACGAGTGCAGCTGATTGGTCGGGGCTGATGATGTCATCAGTGTGTGGTGTAGAGTCATTGTAATGATGTCATGGAGCTTCCTGCTTGTGAACCCTGTTAAAGTCTTCAACATGTTTCCATCAGCTCTCAATGTTCTCTGCTGTTCTGCTGCAACAATAAACTGAAACCAAATCAAACGTCTCGTCTGATTCATTCATCCTCCATGCAGCTCTGATCAATCAGCTCTGATCAATCAGCTCTGATCAATCAGCTCTGATCAACCAGCTCTGATCAATCAGCTCTGATCAATCAGCTCTGATCAGTCAGCTCTGACCAATCATCTCTGATCAATCAGCTCTGATCAATCAGCTCTGATCAATCAGCTCTGATCAGTCAGCTCTGATCAATCAGCTCTGATCAATCAGCTCTGATCAGTCAGCTCTGATCAATCAGCTCTGATCAATCAGCTCTGATCAATCAGCTCTGACCAATCATCTCTGATCAATCAGCTCTGATCAATCAGCTCTGATCAATCAGCTGACCTACGTGGTCTCCACCTCTGATCAATCAGCTCTGATCAATCAGCTCTGATCAATCAGCTGATCAATCAGCTCTGATCAATCAGCTCTGACCAATCAGCTCTGATCAATCAGCTCTGATCAATCAGCTGATCAATCAGCTCTGATCAGTCAGCTCTGATCAATCAGCTCTGATCAATCAGCTGATCAATCAGCTCTGATCAGTCAGCTCTGATCAATCAGCTCTGATCAGTCAGCTCTGATCAATCAGCTCTGATCAATCAGCTGATCAGTCAGCTCTGATCAATCAGCTCTGATCAGTCAGCTCTGATCAGTCAGCTCTGATCAATCAGCTCTGATCAATCAGCTGATCAATCAGCTCTGATCAGTCAGCTCTGATCAATCAGCTCTGATCAGTCAGCTCTGATCAATCAGTTCTGATCAATCAGCTGATCAGTCAGCTCTGATCAATCAGCTCTGATCAATCAGCTCTGATCAGTCAGCTCTGATCAATCAGCTCTGATCAATCAGCTGATCAGTCAGCTCTGATCAATCAGCTCTGATCAATCAGCTCTGATCAATCAGCTCTGATCAATCAGCTCTGATCAATCAGCTGATCAATCAGCTCTGATCAGTCAGCTCTGATCAGTCAGCTCTGATCAATCAGCTCTGATCAATCAGCTCTGATCAATCAGCTGATCAGTCAGCTCTGATCAATCAGCTCTGATCAGTCAGCTCTGATCATCAGCTCTGATCAATCAGCTCTGATCAATCAGCTCTGATCAGTAAGCTCTGATCAATCACCTCTGATCAATCACCTCTGATCAATCAGCTCTGATTAATCACGTCTGATCAATCAGCTCTGATCAATCACCTCTGATCAATCAGCTCTGATCAATCACCTCTGATCAATCAGCTCTGATCAATCAGCTCTGATCAATCAGCTCTGATCAATCACCTCTGATCAATCAGCTCTGATCAATCACCTCTGATCAATCACCTCTGATCAATCAGCTCTGATCAGTCAGCTCTGATCAATCAGCTCTGATCAGTCAGCTCTGATCAATCAGCTCTGATCAATCAGCTCTGATCAGTCAGCTCTGATCAATCAGCTCTGATCAATCAGCTCTAATCAATCAGCTCTGATCAATCAGCTGATCAATCAGCTCTGATCAATCAGCTCTGATCAATCAGCTCTGATCAGTAAGCTCTGATCAATCACCTCTGATCAATCACCTCTGATCAATCAGCTCTGATCAATCACGTCTGATCAATCAGCTCTGATCAATCACCTCTGATCAATCAGCTCTGATCAATCACCTCTGATCAATCAGCTCTGATCAATCAGCTCTGATCAATCAGCTCTGATCAATCACCTCTGATCAATCAGCTCTGATCAATCACCTCTGATCAATCACCTCTGATCAATCAGCTCTGATCAGTCAGCTCTGATCAATCAGCTCTGATCAGTCAGCTCTGATCAATCAGCTCTGATCAATCAGCTCTGATCAGTCAGCTCTGATCAATCAGCTCTGATCAATCAGCTCTAATCAATCAGCTCTGATCAATCAGCTGATCAATCAGCTCTGATCAATCAGCTCTGATCAATCAGCTCTGATCAATCAGCTCTGATCAATCAGCTCTGATCAATCAGCTCTGATCAATCAGCTGATCAATCAGCTCTGATCAATCAGCTCTGATCAATCAGCTCTGATCAATCAGCTCTGATCAATCAGCTCTGATCAATCAGCTGATCAATCAGCTCTGATCAATCAGCTCTGATCAATCAGCTCTGATCAATCAGCTCTGATCAATCAGCTGATCAATCACCTCTGATCAATCAGCTCTGATCAGTCAGCTCTGATCAATCAGCTCTGATCAGTCAGCTCTGATCAATCAGCTCTGATCAATCAGCTCTGATCAGTCAGCTCTGATCAATCAGCTCTGATCAATCAGCTCTAATCAATCAGCTCTGATCAATCAGCTGATCAATCAGCTCTGATCAATCAGCTCTGATCAATCAGCTCTGATCAATCAGCTCTGATCAATCAGCTCTGATCAATCAGCTCTGATCAATCAGCTGATCAATCAGCTCTGATCAATCAGCTCTGATCAATCAGCTCTGATCAATCAGCTCTGATCAATCAGCTGATCAATCAGCTCTGATCAATCAGCTCTGATCAATCAGCTCTGATCAATCAGCTCTGATCAATCAGCTCTGATCAATCAGCTGATCAATCAGCTCTGATCAATCAGCTCTGATCAATCAGCTCTGATCAATCAGCTCTGATCAATCAGCTGATCAATCACCTCTGATCAATCAGCTCTGATCAATCAGCTCTGATCAATCAGCTCTGATCAATCAGCTCTGAGGGCTTTCTCACTGACCTTGGAGATGCTTGTGGACCACAGCATTGACTGGACACCCAGTACAACAGAGTCTGGTGGGTCCCTGGTTAAAGTTAGTCCAGATGAGGGACAGCGTTCACTGTCTCACCTCTTTGGTTTCTTCTCACACCAGGACCTTCATCTGGTCCCACTTGGTCCAGGGTCCAGGTCAGAGTTCACCTTTGTCCTCTTCAAGAACTTCTCCATCTCTGTCCTGTTAGCCTCATTAGCCACAAGGCTCCTGTCACATGAGGCAGTCAGCTGCCTGCTGCCCCCTACTGACAAGGAAGAGTATTACACTGAGACTCTACAGAGGCTGGACCACATGGTTGAGTCTGCAGAAACCATCAGGCCGTTTACAATTATTCAGACCAATGAGGTGGAACTGTTGAGCTCCAGATCAGGGACGTTGAGCTCCAGATCAGGGACGTTGAGCTCCAGATCAGGGACGTTGAGCTCCAGATCAGGGACGTTGAGCTCCAGATCAGGGACGTTGAGCTCCAGATCAGGGACGTTGAGCTCCAGATCAGGGACGTTGAGCTCCAGATCCAGGGACGTTGAGCTCCAGATCAGGGACGTTGAGCTCCAGATCCAGGGACGATCAGCTCCAGATCAGGGACGATCAGCTCCAGATCAGGGACGTTGAGCTCCAGATCAGGGATGTTGAGCTCCAGATCAGAGACGTTGAGCTCCAGATCAGGGACGTTGAGCTCCAGATCAGGGACGTTGAGCTCCAGATCAAAGGGACGTTGAGCTCCAGATCAGGGACGTTGAGCTCCAGATCAGAGGGGCGATGAGCTCCAGATCCAGGGACGTTGAGCTCCAGATCCAGAGGGGCGTTGAGCTCAGATCAGGGAGGCGCCAGGCTCCAGATCCAGGGGCGTTGAGGCTCCAGATCCAGGGACGTTGAGCTCCAGATCAGGGGCGTTGAGCTCCCAGATCAGGGACGATCAGCTCCAGATCAGGGACGTTGAGCTCCAGATCAGGGACGTTGAGCTCCAGATCAGGGACGTTGAGCTCCAGATCAGGGATGTTGAGCTCCAGATCAGAGACGTTCAGCTCCAGATCAGGGACGTTGAGCTCCAGACCAGGGATGTTGAGCTCCAGATCAGGGACGATCAGCTCCAGATCAGGGACGTTGAGCTCCAGATCAGGGATGTTGAGCTCCAGATCAGGGACGATCAGCTCCAGATCAGGGACGTTGAGCTCCAGATCAGGGACGTTGAGCTCCAGATCAGGGACGTTGAGCTCCAGATCAGAGACGATCAGCTCCAGATCAGGGACGTTGAGCTCCAGATCAGAGACGATCAGCTCCAGATCAGGGATGTTGAGCTCCAGATCAGGGACGTTGAGCTCCAGATCCAGGGATGTTGAGCTCCAGATCAGAGACGATCAGCTCCAGATCAGGGACGTTGAGCTCCAGATCAGGGACGTTGAGCTCCAGATCCAGGGATGTTGAGCTCCAGATCCAGGGATGTTGAGCTCCAGATCCAGGGATGTTGAGCTCCAGATCAGGGACGTTGAGCTCCAGATCAGGGATGTTGAGCTCCAGATCAGGGACGTTGAGCTCCAGATCCAGGGACGTTGAGCTCCAGATCAGGGACGTTGAGCTCCAGATCAGAGACGATCAGCTCCAGATCAGGGACGTTGAGCTCCAGATCAGGGACGTTGAGCTCCAGATCAGAGACGATCAGCTCCAGATCAGGGACGTTGAGCTCCAGATCAGAGACGATCAGCTCCAGATCAGGGACGCTGAGCTCCAGATCAGGGACGTTGAGCTCCAGACCAGGGACGTTGAGCTCCAGATCAGGGACGCTGAGCTCCAGATCAGGGACGTTGAGCTCCAGACCAGGGATGTTGAGCTCCAGATCAGGGACGTTGAGCTCCAGATCAGGGATGTTGAGCTCCAGATCAGGGACGTTGAGCTCCAGACCAGGGATGTTGAGCTCCAGATCAGGGACGTTGAGCTCCAGATCAGGGATGTTGAGCTCCAGATCAGGGACGTTGAGCTCCAGATTAGGGACGTTGAGCTCCAGATCAGGGATGTTGAGCTCCAGATCAGGGATGTTGAGCTCCAGATCAGGGACGTTGAGCTCCAGATCAGGGATGTTGAGCTCCAGATCAGGGACGTTGAGCTCCAGATCAGAGACGTTGAGCTCCAGATCAGGGACGTTGAGCTCCAGATCAGGGACGTTGAGCTCCAGATCAGGGACGATCAGCTCCAGATCAGGGACGTTGAGCTCCAGATCAGGGACGATCAGCTCCAGATCAGGGACGTTGAGCTCCAGATCAGGGACGTTGAGCTCCAGATCAGAGACGATCAGCTCCAGATCAGGGACGTTGAGCTCCAGATCAGAGACGATCAGCTCCAGATCAGGGACGTTGAGCTCCAGATCAGGGACGTTGAGCTCCAGATCAGAGACGATCAGCTCCAGATCAGGGACGTTGAGCTCCAGATCAGGGACGTTGAGCTCCAGATCCAGGGATGTTGAGCTCCAGATCCAGGGATGTTGAGCTCCAGATCCAGGGATGTTGAGCTCCAGATCAGGGACGTTGAGCTCCAGATCAGGGATGTTGAGCTCCAGATCAGGGACGTTGAGCTCCAGATCCAGGGATGTTGAGCTCCACATCAGGGACGTTGAGCTCCAGATCCAGGGATGTTGAGCTCCAGATCCAGGGATGTTGAGCTCCAGATCAGGGACGTTGAGCTCCAGATCAGGGATGTTGAGCTCCAGATCAGGGACGTTGAGCTCCAGATCAGGGACGTTGAGCTCCAGATCAGGGACGTTGAGCTCCAGATCAGGGGCGTTGAGCTCCAGATCAGGGACGTTGAGCTCAAGACCAGGGACGTTGAGCTCCAGATCAGGGACGTTGAGCTCCAGATCAGGGACGTTGAGCTCCAGATCAGGGGCGTTGAGCTCCAGATCAGGGACGTTGAGCTCCAGATCAGGGACGTTGAGCTCCAGATCAGGGACGTTGAGCTCCAGATCAGGGACGTTGAGCTCCAGATCAGGGACGATCAGCTCCAGATCAGGGACGTTGAGCTCCAGATCAGGGACGTTGAGCTCCAGATCAGGGACGATCAGCTCCAGATCAGGGACGATCAGCTCCAGATCAGGGATGTTGAGCTCCAGATCAGGGACGTTGAGCTCCAGATCAGGGACGTTGAGCTCCAGATCAGGGGTGTTGAGCTCCAGATCAGGGACGTTGAGCTCAAGACCAGGGACGTTGAGCTCCAGATCAGGGACGTTGAGCTCCAGATCAGGGACATCCACGGAGAGAACAAGCAGGACACAGAACCTCGGGGGGGAAACATAGGTTAGTCATATGTAATGGTGATATATGACAGTACAGAAAGGAGAGGAGAGGAGAGGAGCCCAGTGCATCATGTGAGTCCCCCAGCAGTCTAAACCTATGGCAGCTTAACTGAGGGACAGCTCAGGTGGTCCTGAGCAGCCCTAACTATAAAACTTGTCAAATAGGAAAGTTTTAAGCTTAATCTTAAAAGAAGAGAGGGTGTCTGCCCCCCGAACCCAAACTGGGAGCTGATTCCACAAGAGAGGAGCTGAGAACTGAAGGCTCTGCCTCCCATTCTACTTCTGGAAACTCTGGAACCACAAGTAAACCTGCAGTCTGAGAGAGAAGGGCTCTGTTAGGATGATCAGGTACAATAAGGTCTCTAAGATACGATGGAGCTGCTCATTAACAGTTTATATGTTAGAAGAAGGACTTTACTGGGAGCCAGCACTGAGATCCAGCAGAACCAGTCTAGAAACCAGTCCACTATCTGAGGCTATTAGAAGATCATTGGTGACCTTCACCAGTGTCTCTGTACTATGGTGGATTCTAAATCCTGACTGAAATTCTTCAGACAAACCATTTATATGTAGATAATCACATAATTGACGTACAACAACTTTTTCTAGAACTTTAGAGATAAAAGGGAGGTTGGATATGGGCCTGTAGTTGGCTAAAACACCTGGATCTAGAGTAGGCTTTTAGAGAAGTGGCTTTATTCCAGCAACTTTAAAAGCCTGTGGTACATAGCCTGTTAGTAGAGAGAAGTTAATGATATTTAAAACAGCATTGTTAATTAAAGGAAATATATCCTTGAATAATCTAGTGTAGTTAAATTAGGTCTGAACCATGTGAAGCCCTGTGAGAAGACGTGTGTTGTGAACTGGTTCTATTTAAAACTAAATCAATGCTGTCAGAAACTCATCATTACAGAATAAACCAAATGTATTAGTTATGTCCTCCTGGGTCAGCTGACAGGAAGTGATGAAAACAGAAGTTGTGTTGTCAACAAACTGACTGAAGGTTGATTTAAATTGGATTAAAGTTCAATAAAGACACATACAATATATATTCATTATTATTCCATCAGTACCGACTCTATATGTCCAAGTGTAGCCTATTATTTATATATTATTTATCTATTTATTATTTATCTATTATTTATCTATTATTTATCTATCTGTTATTTATTTATTTATTATTTATTTATGTATTACTTGTCTATCTATTTTTAATCTATCAATTATTTATCTATTTTTTATCTATTATTTATTTATCTATTATTTATCTATCTATTATTTATTTATTTTTTTATTTATTATTTATCTATCTGTTATTTATCTATGTATTATTTATGTATCTATTATTTATCTATCAATTATTTAACTATTTTTTATCTATTATTTATCTATTTATTATTTATCTATTATTTATGTATCTATTATTTATCTATCAATTATTTATTTATTTTTTATATATTATTTTTCTATCTATTATTTATCTATCTATTATTTATCTATCTGTTATTTATTTATCTATTATTTATCTATCAATTATTTATTTATTTTTTATCTATTATTTATCTATCTATTATTTATCTATCAATTCTTTATCTATTTTTTATCTATTATTTATCTATCTATTATTTATCTATCTATTTATCTATTATTTATCTATCTATTATTTATCTATCTATTATCTATCTATTATTTATCTATCAATTATTTATGTATTTTTATCTATTATTTATCTATCTATTATTTATTTATCTATTATTTATCTATCTATTATTTATTTATTTTTTTATTTATTATTTATCTATCTGTTATTTATCTATGTATTATTTATGTATCTATTATTTATCTATCAATTATTTAACTATTTTTTATCTATTATTTATCTATCTGTTATTTATTTATCTATTATTTATCTATCAATTATTTATTTTTTTTTTATCTATTATTTATGTATCTATTATTTATCTATCAATTATTTATTTATTTTTTATCTATTATTTATGTATCTATTATTTATCTATCAATTATTTATTTATTTTTTATATATTATTTTTCGATCTATTATTTATCTATCTGTTATTTATTTATCTATTATTTATCTATCAATTCTTTATCTTTTTTTTATCTATTATTTATCTATTATTTATTTATCTATTTATCTTTTATTTATCTATCTATTATTTATCTATCAATTATTTATTTATTTTTTATCTATTATTTATCTATCTATTATTTATCTATCATTTCTTTATCTATTTTTTATCTATTATTTACTATCTATTATTTATCTATCTATTATTTATCTATTATTTATCTATCTATTATTTATCTATTATTTATCTATTATTTATCCGTCGGTTCTTTATCTATCTATTATTTATCTATTATTTATCTATTATTTATTTATCTATTATTTATCTATTATTTATCTATCTATTATTTATCTATTATTTATCTATCTATTATTTATCTATTATTTATCTATCTATTATTTATCCGTCGGTTATTTATCTATCTATTATTTTTTTTTTTTTTATTTATTATTTATCTATCTATTATTTATC